>JANBXA010000731.1:2842500-2907500 GCA_030556225.1 Cricetiscus sungorus
GCAGAGGGACAGGCACGCCGGCAAAGGACAGTGGTAGACTGCTGCTCCTATGAGCCTCCTATGAGCTGGACCAAGGCCCAGTCATCCAGGGCCACCACAGACTCTGATGAAACTGGAGACCAAGCCACCACTCATACCTGCATCTATGCTCAGTACCAACATCTGCTGGTGGGCGCCACCAGAGGCAGGGACATTTTCCTAGGACTGTGGGGTCAATGCACCGTGCCTGCGGACCTGTAGCCTCCCATACAGCCAGGAACATACGTACTGTATAGCCTCCTTTATGGGCGACATCTTTGGAACTGGGGATCGATGGGAGGAAGGGATCGCTCTCTGGTTAAAACAGCCCTTTATTTGGCTACGATTATCCCTTACGTTTATGACCAGGCAAACTTGTAGATCGCCTGAAAGGTCTGTGAGGACATTACTTTCTTGACCCTCTTGCTTTGGTTCTAAAGTACTGGGCAAGTAACTTGAATTGTGGAATGACAGGTTAAAAAGTATTTGTTGGGTGGTGGTGGTGGCGGCGGCGGCACTTGGGAGGCAGAGGCAGGTGGATCTCTGTGAGTTCAAGGCCAGCCTGGTCTACAGAGTGAGTTCTAGGACATCTAGGGCTGTCACACAGAGAAACCCTGTCTTGAAAAATGAACAAACAAATATTGCCAGCTGGGTGCAGAGGCAGGCAGATCTTTGTGGCCAGCCTGGTCTACATAGTGAGTTCAGGCTAGCCAGAGCTACCGAGTGAGGCTACCTCGAAAACAAAACGTAAAGCAGACCATCCCCCAAACCAAAATAGATATTGCCAAATAAAGATGTATAGGAAAAACTGGTGGGACCGGGGTACGTTGTTTTGTGTCTAGTTTTCAAACAATCTACCGTGTGGAGGGATCAGAGGAAGCCATGAGTGAGCGAAGTCCTTAGCGGATGCATATTGCTGACAGGGCCATGAGCCATGCAGAGGACTTCAAGGCCTCAGACCCACAGGACATTCAAAAACCTGTTACCCACGTGGGCCAGGCACCAGAGGGATGTTCCTCAGGGGACTGGAGTGTCTGTGAAGACTGATGAGTGTGTGCAAAGACTAACAGCGCTCTCCTCTCTCTTATTTACAGCCTACGTCTCGTTAGGGGGCAGGCTGCACCGTGTCTAACGATGACCTGAGGTTTCGAGTTGTGGGCTTCTGTCTGTTCTGTGTCCCCTCACTGCTCCTCGTCAGAGTTCAGGACTCAAGTTATCAAACATGTTTTATTTTTATTTATTTAGTAGCTTTATATATCTACTGAACTTATATTTATGGTGGTTTATATTTTAATACTTTAAAAATCAATGTATTTGAAATTTCCAAGGCTGATTTCGCGTTGCATTTGGGCAGTTTCCAGGTGCTGGAGTGTGTAAAGAGATTTGCATAGTCCTCGCTTGCAGCTAGAGTGGGCTGCTGCCTTCTTGGGAATCTCAGTGCAAGTCCCGGGAAAAAACCACCTGTGCATAGTTGTACCTACAAGAAATATTAGTTTGGCAGCTAAAGAAAGGAGTCTGGAAGTCAGGTGGTGGCGCACGCCTTTAACCCCAGCACTGGGGAGGCAGAGGCAGGCGGATCTCTCTGAGTTCGAGGCCAGCCTGGTCTACACAGTGAGTTCCAGGATAGCAGGGCTGCGACATAGAGAAACCCTGTCTTGAAAGAATAAAAACAAAGGAATTTGGGAAGATGAAAGTGGGAGGAGAAAGACCCTCAGTGGCTTGTTATAGGGGAGGTGTATTTATCAGCTCTCTCCTTTAGAGCTGTCATTTAGCACCTTTGGGGACAAAGGGGGTGTTCCCACCTTGCACCCCAGCCTACCATCCTCTTCCTTCCATTCACCCTCTCACTCTCCCTACCAGGACACGTGACCTGAAGGACTAGGGGTATCAAGCATTTTATTGATTGGCTGATTGATTGGCTGATTGATTGATTGGAAGACTAGGAATATCAAGCACTTGATTGATTGATTGATTGATTGATTGACTGACTAATTGATTGATTGATTGATTGATTGACTGATTGATTGACTGATTGATTGATTGACTGATTGGAGGACTAGGGGATATCAAGCACTTGATTGACTGACTGATTGATTGACTGACTGATTGATTGATTGACTGACTGATTGATTGACTGACTGATTGATTGACTGATTGATTGACTGATTGATTGACTGATTGATTGACTGATTGATTGACTGATTGATTGATTGACTGATTGATTGACTGATTGACTGACTGATTGATTGATTGACTGATTGATTGATTGACTCACTGATTGACTGACTGATTGGAGGACGAGGGATATCAAGCACTTGATTGATTGACTGATGGTTTTTTAGAGACAGGGTTTCTCTGTAGTGTAGCCCTGGCTGTCCTGGAACTCTCTCAGGCTGAGATCCGCCTGCCTCTGCCTCCAGAGTGCTGGGATAAAGGGCCTGTGCCACTGGCTTCAAGCACATTTTTATTTGGTGTAAAATTAGACTAATGTTTCCCTAAAGAGAGTTGGTTGGTGTTGCATTTCTAAGTACAGATCATAGCTGGAAAGACACTTGCTTTTGTGAATGGTGTTTTAGGCATCATTCATACCATTTAAACTTCCACAGAGAACTGCTTTTTTTATTTCCTCCCCCCACCCCTTTGGTTTTGTTTTTTCAAGACAGGATTTCTCTTCGTAGCTCTGGCTGTCCCGGAACTCTTCCTGTAGACCAGGCTGGCCTCCAACTCAGAGAGAACCTTCTGCCTCTGTCTCCTGAGTGCCGGCTGCTTTCTTAAAAGGCGAAATGCTATTGGGCATGGTGGTATACAACTTCAGTCCCATTACTCAGGAGAAAGAGGCAGACCAATCCCTGTGAGTTTGAGGCCAGCCTGGTCTACGCAGCTACTTCTAGGACAGCCAAGACTATAGTGACAGCCTGCCAAAAACAGCAACAACGAAAGAGAAAAAAAAATGGTGATATATTTTTTTTTCATCTCAGTCTTTGGGCAACCAGAAGCCAGTGTTGCTGGTTTCTGAAATAATACAGAGACATTCAGCTAACACTCAAAGGAAAAAATGTAAAACTATGAATGTCACTTTATGGTTATGGCCAACTTGTCCCTCATGGAGGTGATAACAGTTCATCTCCCCCAACACCTGTGACAAACCTTGTTAGAATACTGTCCCAAGTGGCAGGTTGGTCCCTACCGAGGGAGGCAGCAGATGCAAACTGGTTGTGGCGACCGAGCAAGGTCCTGAACAAGCGGCAGCTACAGGGTTAACATTCCTGACACTGGTGGCCAGTGTCCTCTGGAGCGGCCATTGCCTTGATCCCCAGCACACAAAGGGTCAATCAAGCCTGTGCCTGGGGGTGGGGGGAAAAACACCGCAGGTCAAAGTGTTCAGATTACGCCCAAGAAAAGCTTCTTGCAGAAAGACAGCAAATCCCCAGTCAGTTGAAAGGACAAACTTTCTTCACCCCACAGACACTGCAATGAAATAACCGGTTAAACGTGGTCTGGATTTACCGAGCATGAAAACAACTGGATTAAAGTATAATCTGGCTCGAAAGGAAATGTACCAAGAAGGCTAAGTAATGATGAGGCCACAGAGCTCCCCTCTGCCAAGCAGGAATGGCTATTGCGGTCTACATTTCCGACCAATCCTGCGACCACTCGCCTTGCTTCAGCGACGCAAACACTCTGCCACGAAATAGCGACTGTCCTTAAGGCTGGAGCTCATCCTGGCCAAACTGCCCAGTGCACCTGTGTTAAGAGTCAGCGCTTGCCTCCTGCACGGCACAGGTGCAGGCCTGAGGGTCACCGAGCCTAGGTAATCACAAACTAAAGACAGGCTGTAAGAGGGAGAACGAACTGCATTCTGGCCGGAGCTGGACTGTTTGTTGTTTATTACCTGCTGGAAGCTTCACCTTCCTCTGGGTCTTTGTTTCTGCCTATTTTAGGTTTACCTATTACTCCTCAGAGAAGGGCTGGGGGCTACAAGCACAGTGTTTATGCCAGAGCGCCACTGGTGTGAAAGGTCCAGAAGACATCTCAGTATTGACTGGTTTCTGCCAGGATGCAGCCTTTCCTGTTTAGTTTTAACCCCTTGTTGACAGGAAGGAGGCTGATGGGGAGGGGAGGGCGATGCTGGGGTGGGGGGGGGAAGGTGTACTTGTCCCCACTTGGAATAAGGCTGTGAAATCTTACTCTGAAGGCCGGGAAAGAGAGGAGGTCTGGCTGTTATTTCACGACTACTTGCTTGTTTAATTTTGCTCTGTCTTTGCTGCATCTGGTGGGTTCCTGAGGATCACTTTCAGACCCCATACCCAGCCCCTAGCAAGCCCTCTGCATTTTCTTAAAAAACACACGAAAAGACTCCGCTGTTGGTTTTTGTGTGGCTGCACACGGGCTGTGGCGTCTGTGTGGGGGATGGAGGACAATCTGGGGGAAGTCAGTCCCCCCTCCGAGCCGGGAGTCCCGGGGGGGGGGGGGCAGAACTCATGTACTGAGACTTTGCAGCTAGCTCCCTAACTGTGCTGAGCCCAGGTGGCTCTGATCTTAACCAGGCTGTAGCTCCCTGACCCCTCCCAGCAATCTGAACAGCGGCTGGTTCTCTTAGATGAGCCGCCCTGGAAGACCCTGTGGGGAGTTTGTAGCCGGACAGCCTTTTGTTTTGGAGTACTGGAGATCATGCCCAGGGGCTTGCACGGCTCTTCCACCTCCCCCCACGCCCCCTTTGGAGGATTGCCCGACCTCATACTCCTCAGAAATAGCACACCTGACTGAACGGCCACCCTGTCCCTCTTCCTGAGCCCCACGTTCCTTTCTGGTCCTCACATTTGGGTGTTTTACTGTGCGTTGACTGACAGTGACTCAAGACTGACCTTGTGGGCTGGCATTTGACCTCTCTGGCCCACATGGTCATTGAGTTTCCGGGACCATTTCTGCCCACAGCACTGACTCTGACGGTGAGGGCCGCTCTGAATGTCCTTTTGGGATTGTGAAATCTGCTCCTAGCCTCCAGACCAAGGGCATATTTTCCCCGAGTCCAGAATTTGAGAAACTTTGCTCACTATACATTAACAAAAATAATTTCACAAGGTCTGATATTACTTTTTCTTAATTCCCTGGCTTAATCATGATAGGCCCTCTCCCCTCGGGGGCGTGACCACCCTGAGGATTTCCGGGGAAACTTTAAAAGGCCCTTGACTCAGTCTTACAGAGTAAGTGTGCTGTTTACTTTCCTGAAGCCAAACTTAAATCCAAACCCCATTCATTCACGTCCTTTCCATTCATGTTCAGCTGCCACCTGCATGGAAAGCCATGGTCTGTCCACAGAACAGGCCCCCATGCGTGGGCCCTCCGATGCAGACATCTTCCGTTCATGAAATCTGGGAGGCTGTTTTCATCTGTCAAGGGGAATGGTACCTGCATAGTACTCTGCACTCACCGGACACCCACGCTCTATCCACTCAGTTGCAAACTCAACCCTTGGGCGTTGTGCTAATCAACGCTAGCAAGCAGTGATGTGTAATCTTCAGGACACAGCGCGCTGAACTATCTGTCCTTCCCACACACCACTGTATTTTATCTGTACTGGCTCAGGGGCCTCGTGCGCTTTTCACTGGTTTGGCTTGTTTGCTTCTGCTCCTTCCGAGTGGCCCATAGCAAAGACACCCTAGGTCACAGCCAGAGGCCTGGTGATAAAACACCCAAGAAGCCAGATGCCCGTAGCAAGTGGCTACAAGGTCAGTTACTAGGATGCTGTCCAGGGCCTCCCGAGTTCTAGGCCAGGACTCCAGCAACTGAGCAACATCTCCAAGCCCGGCATTAGGTTAAGCTACGAGGAAGCTTCTCCACATCCCAAAACTGCTGTTTCACAGACTCCCACAGGTAATCCTGTTAATTGTATTTGTATGGCCAGGACCAAAGTTCTGCAGAGAAACAACTTAAGGGTTATAAGGGTTTGACTTGTGGCTCAGGGGCTGCGGGTCTGCTGCACTGGGGGGAGGCACGGTGGTGCCTGGTAGCAGACGTCACAGTGCCACTGATCCTGGCAGCTGGGCAGGAAGCAAAGCTTCTGAAGCAGGGGCTGGCCCAATGAACGACCTTCTAGAGCAAGCCCTACTGACTTAGTTCCACCAGCTAGGGGTTCACTTCCTGACGTCTCCTGATCTCCCTGACAACTCAAAACCCCCAATAGCCACAGCAGTTGGTGACACATACTCAAACCACAGTCCCCCAGTCCCGTCAGTCCTTAAAGGCCCTGCTGATGTGGACACAGGCCTAATCGCCTGTAGTCACCCATCCCAGGGTCTGGAACCCACATGCCATGCGCACCACCATGCCTGGCTACAGTCTCGATTTTTAACCTCAAATTTTGCCTGTGTTTAGAGGACAACAGGTGGTAGTGATCCCTCCTCTTCCTCCTCCACAGGTGGTAGTGATCTCTCCTCTTCCTCCTCCACAGGTGGTAGTGATCCCTCCTCTTCCTCCTCCACAGGTGGTAGTGATCCCTCCTCTTCCTCCTCCACAGGTGGTAGTGATCCCTCCTCTTCCTCCTCCACAGGTGGTAGTGATCCCTCCTCTTCCTCCTCCACAGGTGGTAGTGATCTCTCCTCTTCCTCCTCCACGTAGGTCCCAAGGATCAAACTTTTGACTCCCAGGCTTGGCAGCGAGCTCCTCTGCTTGATGAGCCATCGTGAGAGCGCCCTTCTATCTAGCAAACATTGACAGCCTTGATGGTGTTACTCTGGCTCACTGAAATCAAATTTGCATGTTCTTTGTTGTTTTTGTGGTGCTCGTGTGTTAGAATCTAAGTGTGCACAGATTATGTATGGCATAATTTCTAATTTCACTTCCTGTGTGTTGGTATTACTCGACAACTGGATTTTACATGGGTTCTCGGGATTTGAACTGTCTTTATGCTTGGGGAACAAGCACCTTTCCCCCTTCCCAGTTGCCTTACTTTGCTATCTTTTTAAAAGATAATTTGTTTTTATCTTAAACCATGTGTCTCTGAGGGTTATGCACTTGAGTGCAGCCATCCTTGGAGGCCAGGAGAGGGTGCTGGATTCCCTGGAGCTGGAGTTCCAGGCAGGGGTGAGCTGCTGGATGTGTCTGCTGGGGACCGGATCAGGATTCTTTGCAAGAGCAGCAGTGTTAAAAGCCACAGAGCCATCTCTAACTGGACAGGGCAAACTTCTGTTATTCAAACAGTTTTGCTATGTCGCCCAGATTAACTCCGGCACCCAATATAATCATCAACCCTCTTGCTTCTGCTTCCCGAATGCTGGGATTATAGGTGTTGACCGTACCTGGTTACTTCATACCATCTTGTAGTGTGGTAGACGCCTGTGATTCCAGCCTTTGGGAGGCCAAGGCAGGGCTTGACACCCAATCATAAGGGGTCCCAGACTACCTCATGTGCAGATGTGTAGACGAGGACTAGTCAAAGCACATGTATTTTCTGGTCTTGTTGCTCATGTAAGCCAGGCTGCCAAAGCGGTGCTCCTGTCTCCTCAAAGAATGGTGTGTGGCACTAGCACCTCCCAGGTTAGAGAGCTCACACCTACCGCTCAGCGCCAAGTGCCGCAAGCCGTGCAGATGTCTGGGAAACCACCACGGGAACAGGTCACCCTGACCATCTTAAACGGCCTCGAGAATGACCCGACTCCAAACCTTCTCAAACACAGCCCTTCCCAACAAGCAGGAAGCCTGAGGAATGTGTTCATGCCTCCATCCCTTCGCTGTTGTTTAAGGAAACACCCCACTCAAAAGGTGCTGGGGCATTTGATATCACCACCTTAAGAGGAATGGGGTTACGGGAAGGAGAAGTATATAATTAGCACATAATCCCTCTTGTGAGGGAGGCAAGTACACAGCCATGGGGACAAGGACAGGCTCTGCAGGCCAGGCAATCAGTGCACTCCAGAAAGGCATTTCAACTTTTATTTGAAAACAACTTAAATTTTTAGACAAATGATTTTAGTATATAAATTTGAATTTGTTTTTATACAGAATATAAAGCTTTCCCTCATTAATCTTCCGTGTGAAGAAAGACTGCACACAGAGAACACCTCGGATGTGTGGCACAGCAGACAAATGGTTGCATGCACCTTTAACCCTGCACGTAAATTAGGATCAAGCGATGACATCACACAGGAGGGGGAGGAGAAATACTCTAGTCAGAAGACTCAGGAAGCAAACATGACACAGAAACTGCAAATAAGACCAAGTCGGCAACTTTAGTTACAACAGTGCAGGCCTATGGGGCTGTGCGGCTACTGTGTGCACACGGACACATCAAGGTAGAGCTGTGAGAGGGGTCAACGGGGTCTTCACTAAAGCAAAAGAACTTCTTGTCAACTGCCAAGAGAAAACGAGGGAAGGGGGGGGCGCTGAGTGTTAGTATACCCGGGGGCATGTTAGGCCAGTGTGTGCACAGCGTGCTGCGTTAGTCACAACTTCTTCATGTATGGGCCAATCACTAACGGTCTCGCTTTCGCCTCTTCTTCCCAAACTCAGGCATGTCTTATTTTAGATGGAGTATAGCTTTTATCTATTATTTCATCCTGTAAAAACATGTGGAGACAACGTTCATTCTGGGCCAGAGGATGACCAGCGACCCTGGGAATAAAAAATACAAACTTTTAGTCCAGTGTTGACTAAAGATGGCGTACACGGGGTCAAAACAAACATGTTTTAAGGTTAGGAAATGTGCAATTTTTAATAATTACTCCAAACTACCCGCAAAGCTATAACAGTCTTTTCCTTTGGTCCATGAAGTGATTTAAAAAATATTTTAGAGGTGGTAAGAGGGCACAGCAGCTAAAGGTGTCTTTGGCCAAGTCTGATGACCTGAGTTCAATTCCCAGGACTGTACATTATAGGAGCAGGAAATGATCTGCAAATTACCTTTTATTCTTCACATATGCACTGAGGTAAACATTGTAATAAAAAATAACTTAAAACTTTATAGTGTTTCTGAAATGTATATTCAATTAGCTTTTCTATTAGTTGTTACATGCCTAAGACACTTACATTTTACCCACGACATAGTTCCCTGGATTTTAAGACTCTATTTTAAAGATATATGATCCAAGCCAGCAGCAAGCCCATGCCTGTAATCCCAGTACAGGGGAGGCTGAGCAAGGAGGCTCCTATCGTGGGCAAACATAAGAAGAGAAAGTGTAAGTAAACAGGGCATAGGGTACAGGAAGCTCAATAATAAACCAACACAAGAAACAGAAATGTTGAGCTTTCCGCTTCTCTCTCTACATTTTCTTCTGTAACTGGTGACCCCGCCTGACTTCAGTCCAAGTTCAGCTTTGCCTTCTCAAAGAGAACGCTCACAACAGGGAACTCGGTGTGGGTGAAAGCCTGTCACCTCAGCGTCTTGTGGAGAGTTCACGGCCAGCCTGGGCCTCACAGTGAGACCCGTGTGCTACAGCAGGTAACACAGCAGCATCTGCTAAACTCTGGCTAATATGGTAGACCCTAACCCTGATACAGAATCATAGTGGGCACGCCTGCTGCCACAGTCCAGGTCAGTCTGTCCATCTGTTTGTCTCACTCAGAAGCAGAGACAGGTGGACCTGTGGCTTTGAGGACAGCCTGTTCTACAGAGCGAGTTCCAGGACAGCCAGGGACACAGAGAAACCATTTCAAATAAGACAAAGAAACAAAAAAGAAAATACTGGTTTGAGCTTATCAACAGTTACTAAAAGATAAACAATACTAAATTTTCTTATACTTTTTCAGAAGAAAACATTTTTCCATGAAAAATTTTAATGTATACTTTTACATAAAACATGCTGATAATATTGCTACTTGCAATCAAAAAAATGATTGCAAATGTATTGTACATTTTATTATTCACGAGAATATACCTTAAATCAGAATCATGACTATAACTATTTTCTGAATGATGCAATTTTAAATGCAATTTGCATAAATTATTCAAGAACAACAAATATAAAACATAGATCAACACAAAAGCCCTCTGCTCAGCAGTGAAGAGCACTGGCCGCTCTTGTACAGGACCTGGGTTCAATTCCCAGTTTGCACGGGGAGCAGACACACATGCAGGTGAAACACCGGAACACACAAACTAAAACACCAATGAATAAAGAGATAAATAGCCCTAGTAGCCATGCAATCAGTATCTCAGGGTCTGCCTCCCCATTCCCGGAGGGCCGGCAGGCACTTACTTGTTTATAAACTGCTCCAGCCCTTGCTTCCTTTCCTCGATGAAACTGTCATCAAATATTCCATCGTCTCCTCTAAACGGAAGCTGCCGCAAAAACGCTTTCCCAGGGAGCGGGGGGACTACAACCTGGAACAACACAGTCAGTCAGTCCCTGCCGAGACAAACAGCTCGGGTGCTTAGCGCAGGGTGCTTAGTGCAGCAGCAAGCCCGCCCACCTCAGCACTCAGGGTCCACACGGTGCGGACAGAGCCAAATCAGGGTTGTCTTTCAGTTAGATAGTGAGTCTGAGGCCAGCCTGGGCTACGTGAGACTGTCTGGAACTAACAAAGGCTTCTTACACTCAAATGTATGAGTACAAGAATACGCTTGCACGTGTGATAAAAGGAAAAGAGACGCCTGTTGGATACAATGTTGACAGCTGAAGTATGTTGAGACAAAGACTAAAGAATCAAACCATAATGACAAGTACAGGTACTGAACGTCACCTAGTTTCTAGCTTGGGCCTTACTTAAAAATACAAACACAGAATAGAATAGCCCATGTGTACTACTCTTAAATGATGAGAGTAAAATTTCAATGAAACTGAAACCCCAAGATGCTTAAGTACTCCCTAAGTGCAAAGGAAAACTACCCACAGAGACCGCAGAGCAGATACACAATAAAGAACCTAGGGTTGTTCTGTTTATACTTCAGATAGAATGCTGTAAGAAAAAGGTAACCCAGTTAAACAGGCAAAGGATCTCTGCAAACATTTCTCCAAAGAACATACACAAATACCCAATAAATAAACGAAAAGGTCAGCAGCAGTATCAGTCAGCAAATGAAAAGCATAAGCACAATGGTATCGCTCCACAGTGATCAACAAGAATAATAAGCACAGAGGCGGCCATGGAGAGCTGCAGAAGCTCGCACTGCTGGCAGGAAGCGTGCAGGCTACAGCTGCACTGGTGCAATGGTGCAGCCTCACCATCTACAGCCTCACACAGGGCAATGAGTGAAGACCATCACTACTTGTACTTGGGAGTTCAAAGGCCAACCTGGGCTACAAGGTGAGCTGAGGCTAGTCTGAGCTACGTAGACTTAACTTGATCTGAGTTCAATGCCCAGTACCTACACGGTAAAAGAACGCAGTCCTGCAAGCTGTCCTGTGTCCTCTATGGCACTCACAACAGCATACATGAGTACACGCACCCAAATGTAGTAAGAGATCTAAAGTCATGTGATTCACCAACGTGATGTGGTCCTAGGTGTGTGTTTATTCAAGAACAGCAACAACCCACCCATCGAATGATGAATTGGTAGAGAGAGGGGTCTATTTCCTGGAAGGGCACTCTTTAACGTGTGAGGCCACTGGGTGCCATTCCTAGGGCGATGGCTTACTGGCTAAGAGCACTGCTCTTCTAAAGGTTCCATTTCCAACACCCAGATGCAGCTCACAGCTGTCTGCAAATCCAGTTCTGGGAAAGCGGGTAACTCTGGTCTCTTTGAGCACTATACACACAGTGTAGACGACTGTGGGGGGACGACTGAACAAATAAAATGGTATTCCCATACAATAGGCTACTATTCTGTAATAAAAATAAAGGGGCTAGAGAGATGGCTCAGCAGTTAAAAGCACTTGCAGCTCGAGAGGACCCAGGTTCTGTTCCCAACACTTACACACCGCTCACAACCATCTGCAGTTCAGGGGTCGGTGCCCTGCTCCGGCCTCCCTGGGTGCCACATATGTGCACACATGCAGAGGATGCCACATATATGCACACATACAGAGGATGCCACGTATGTGCACGCAAGCAGGACAATACGTACAGAATCTTTTCTACAAAACATTAGGTGCTCTGAGCTCCCGTTTATACAGGCAAGGACATAAAGTGCATTAATGCCTGCTTGGGAACGGTGGGGAGGGGAGGAGCCTGGTCAAAGAGACCCAAAAGAGATGGGATTAATTTTTACTCTTTCTTTCCCCGTTGTCCTTCTTTCTTCTGTGCTTTTTTCTGGAGGTAGTCTTGCCTTGTTGCTCCGGCCGGTCTGAACTTGATACCTAAAGGCCACACCTCAGCAACCCTGCCTCTGCTACCAGAGTTCTGGGATTAATTACAGGTGTGCTCTACCAGGCCCACGAAGTATCTTGGAAAGGGTGACTGATGATGAGTTCCTAATGACGTATAGTTATGTCTGCAATTCTGAAAATTTAGGTGAATTATGTCATCTCAATTGTATAGCATGCAAACTATCTCTCAAGAAGGCTGTTGCTAGGGGCAAAAAAAGATATAATCAGCAAACATTTATTAAACATTGTAGGGGCTGGAGAGACGGCTCAGTGGTTAGGAGCACTGGCTGCTCTTCCAGACAACTTGGGTCCAGTTCCCAGCACCCACATGGCAGCTCAGAACTGTCTGTAACTCCTGTTCCAGCACCCTCACAGACACACATGCAGGCAAAACACCAATGCACATAAAATAAAAATGAACCGTTTAAACATTCCAGTGTGGTATATGCTGTGTTCAAAAAAATGCAGTTCATCAAAATACTTCCTCCTAGGTTATTAAAATTTTTCCTAAATTGTTCAATTTATCTTTGTGTGTGGGGTGTGCATGTGTGTTTTTTTTTCCAATTTTTAATAAATTGTACACAGGTGCTTTGTCTGCAAGTATGCCTGCACGCCAAAAGTTTCTGAGCTGCCTCACAACACATGTCTGTTTTTAGCCCTGGCTTCCTGGAACTTGCTAGCCTGAACTTAGAGATCCCCCTGCCTCTGCCTCCTAGGCTTAAAAGCGTGGGCCACGAGGCCCGGTTTTATGCTTTTTATTTCTGACTTGTTTTATAGTGAGAGCTTCTACCTGCGGTTAATAGCAACCATATGTTGCATTCCTCAATATATACCCAGATGTTTCAAAGTCTTTTACTAAGTTAATTCATTTACTCACTGGTGGTAATTATGCAGCTTTTTGGTAATGGGAGATTGGCATGGCTTGGCTCATACTAAACATACTAAACTGAGACACACCCCTGGCCTCCAATCATGCTGTTTTATAAATTAAATCTCTTAAAGACATAAATTAAGCCAGGCATAGTCGCACATGCCTTTAACCCCAGCATTTGGAACGCAGAGGCAGGTGGATCTCTGTGAGTTCGAGACCAGTCTGGTCTACAAGAGCTAGTTCCAGGACAGGCTCCAAAGCCACAGAGAAAAAGACCCCCCCCCAAAAAAAGGGGGGAGGAATCTTAGTTTATTCAGAGCTGTGTTTGTAACTCCCAGAACAAACAGGTGAGAGTCTCCATGCTTTACAGACTCCATCAGTCTTCAGATGTACCCTGCACAGCAGACATATCCGTGTGCCTCTGCTTCCTACCTCCCTCTTCCACTTTTAGGGTTTCCCTTTCATTTTTATTTTACTGAGCTGCAGTTACACAATCTTCCATAAACAGTCAGCTACATTCTAGTAACAAAATAACCTCAAAACTTTCTTTCCAAGATGGAGAGTGGTGTCTTTGAAAGCGCAGGCAGGAGGGCACTAGTGTGTCACCATCAGCCTTTAGAACCTGTGCTGGAAACATCGCCCCTCATATACAGCACATGTCCTGCTTGTCAACATGTGACTAGGTATTGCAGCATTCAGGAGGTAAGAGAGGAGTGTCACCCTAAGCTACAGAGGCCATTCTAGGTCCCACACTCAGGAGTGCCAGTGCCTATAAGCCCGGACCTCGGGGACGGAGGAAGTGGGCCTGGCCTCACAGGTCAGGTAGGCAGCCGTGCCACAGAGGAAGGCATGCAAAGCCGACTGCAGCCTTCATAAGCACACACATGTACATTATCTGAATACTGATGTATCATACAGTAAGATCAACATTTCATGACGCTTCGACATACATGTGAGATTATAATAAAAATGCTCACTGAGTCAAACAAAATTGGAAAATATACTGACAGAGGAAGAGGAAGGAGGAACAGCATGAAGGACCGAGCTCTGCAAACTACACTATGAGCACAGAAGGGAAAAAACTGCTTTACTCTCCTGTAGGACGTGAGACCCAGGAAACACCCTACGCCCTGTGCTGGCTTTCACCCACTTTAAGATACATTCTGGAGATCTTAGTTAGAACGGGCATGTCTTGCTTTTAAGTTACACTAAGTAAAAAGAACTGTTAATTATAAACAATTCTTAGCTGTTGCATGGAACAGGTCTTACCTTGCTCTCTCTTTCTAGTTCACTTCGAAGCCATTCAAAGTCACTGTATCTTCTTCTAACAGTGGATTCCTTCAGCTTGAAGATAGGAAGATTTGTCTGAAAACAAAGCAGTCACTCCTAAGCACATTAAGGCATTTCTGAAAGGGAGGAAGATGTCTGCCACACTGATAACATGACAAGCAGTAACTTCAGTTTTTGTAAGGTAATCAAGCACACCACTACCGAGCTGTCTCCAGCCCTCGGTTCTGGGTTAATTTTGAGACCGGATCCACTAAGTTCCCAGGCTAAGCCCTGAGTACCACTCACGGCACTAAGAGTAGGCATTGGCCTTGCTATCATCCTTAGCGTGGGCTCATGCCTTCAGGGTCCCATGGCAGGCACTTTTATTTGTTGAACCATCTCCCTGAGCCTGTCTTTATTTGGTTTATTTAAAAATGCCAAACAGGTCAGGGAAAGTGTTGCAATTTCTTACTCATCACTAGTAGAAAATTAACACCCAAACAATGATCTCCCCCCCAACATAAACTATGGGGGCTGGAGAGATGGCTCCGCAGTTAAGAGCAAGCACCATTCTTGCAGGACTCAAGTCTAGTTCCCTGCACCCTGACCTCTGTGGGCACACACCCACGTTCACACACATCTTTAAAAGAGGCAATGAAGAGCTGTGGCTCAGTGGAAGAATACGGGCACCCAAGTGAAGTTAAAATTAACTTATGGTGGGTACCCTAGGCTCACAGAGATGGGTCTTTCCAGGAAGAGAGCATATCTAAGAATTCAGAACAGAGCTGGGTGTGTTGACACATGTTTTTAATCCTAGTACTTGGGAGACAGAGTTCAAAGCCAGCCTGACCATTCCACAATAGCCAGGGCTACATGGAGAAACCCTGCCTCAAAACAACAACGAAAACAACACGATGCCTAGTGTGCTGAGGTTTAGTCATAATGCAACATGATTCCTGAACTGCAGAGGCTATTGTTGCTGTTTCTGCTCTCTCTGGGGGTTGGTGGGAGGTTGGATGTGTGTAGGGGTGAGACAAAGTCCTGCTCTGTAGCCATGGCTGTCCCAGAACTCTGTGGAGAAAGCTTATATTGACTGCACTGGTATCTGCGTGTCTCTGCCTCCCAAAATACTGAGGTTAAGCGCGTATGCCAGCATGCTCCATCCAGCTTTTTTCCTTTTTCCTTCCTTGGGTGAGGTTCATGGGCAGGTAAAGGTGTACTTTCTACCAAGACTAAATTCAATCCCTGGAACTCACAGGGGAAACATAAGAACTAACCACTGAAAGCTGTCTTCTGACTTCCACATGGGTATTTGGCATGTGCATGTATGTACACACAAATGTTAAAACCACACAGACAGGAATTGGCTGGGGTGGCTCAGTGATAGAGTGCTTAACTGGAAAGCTAAGGCCCTGGGTTCAAGTTCTAGCAGAGGAAAAAGAAAAAACCAAGCTACTAAATCCATTAAAATGATTTATGATTTAAGAACTAATAGAAGAAAAATATTTTTAATGTGCATAAGAGTTAAAATCCTTATACTCAGGAGGCAAGGCCAAAGTTTAAAGAGTTCAGAAATGATTTAATATAACAAATGGCAGGCTCTACCAAATCTCCACTTACTATTTATTACCCATGCTCTTGGGTGGATTTTAGTCTTAATTCAGCATTTGCACTTGGGGAACTGTAATCTGTGAAGAAAGCCTTCCTGCTTTGGAGATGAGGGCACCATGTTGTAGCATCCACTGCTAAGATAACACTCCTAGTTTGCTAACCCTAATGCTACCAGTAAATAAACAGCTGTCACTCAGCAGAAGGAAGGCTTTCTATCCAGGACCTTAAGCTCATTCTGTAGTGGTGTCAACTTTTCCCATAGTGTATTAACTTCTACCTTGTATAACTTCGAGCGTGGAGCCTTCTACAGATGCTATTGGGCATAACAACGTATAGGCTTCAAGCGTGAAACCAAACCTCACAAGAGGTTTGAAAGCACTTGAGTTTTCTTTCCCAGGTAACCACAACATTTGTCCATTGTATTAATGACTAGGAGCAAAATTGCACCTAACAAGACTCTTATTATACTAAAGTCAAACTTGTATTTAGAGACGCTGGCTGGATATACAGAGAAGCATTCTCATGCCTCAGAAGGAAAAAACTCGGCCGGGTCCCCTGGAGAGCAGGATGATAATTCCCAGAAAGAAAGCATTGGATTATTTCTCTCTAATTTCACCCACTGGCTTTTTAACCAGGTTCACCCTTCCGCATTAAAATATTAAGTCTTTGTAAGTGTCTAAAGACAGAAAGGTCTTTACAGAGCTGGGCGCTTTCTGCAGGTGAGATTTTCCATTCTGAATTCCCTCCTCTCAAATTACTTTACAAAAGGGATTAACTGCTCTCTTTATTCAGTACGTTAAGATCAAGCCTGTGAAAAGAGGTCCCCAAGAATTTTCATACTTCTGGGCACGGAAGTCTATAAAGTTAATCTCTGAAACAACATATCAAGCTTGCAGGGACAATGTCGAGAGGAGAGAGCCAGCTCGGCTCATCTTCCCTTCCATTCTCCCTTCTGAACTTTTGACACAATCATGATTATATCCGAGTCTCTCTGAGTGAGGAACGAGGGGAAAGGCTCCTCCCTTCTATATTAACTAGTAGTTTACATATCTAGAAAGACATCTTTTAGGTTTACTCAGCTGGGTGTAATTCTCTTGTACAAGTGGTGCCTGGAGTTCTGACGAAGCTTGGCAGGAACTCTGGGCTAGGTGCAGCCAGTGATGGGAGCGTACTTGCACAGTACGCACAAGACCCCTGCAGCACTCTATAATCAAACAACTGAATTCTTGTTTTCCCCACTACATTTAGGACACTGAGCTTGAGTAAGATGCCTGCCAAAGGTTTTCCTAATTAACTGTGGTGGCATCTAGCAATCCCAGAATTTGAGAGGTGGAGGGCAGGAACAGGTCAGCCTGTTCTACATGTCTCAAAAGATAAAAGTTTCCCTGGGGCTGGCGAGATGGCTCAGCATTTGTTTGGCAGCACTGGCTGCTCTTCCAAAGGACCCAGAGTTGGTCTCCAGAACCCAAATGGTAGCTTAGAGCATTCTACAACTCTAGTTCTAGGGGACCCAGAGTCCTCTTCTGACCTACATAGACAAATGGCCCACACATGGTACATACACTCACATGCACGTGTGAGTGTGTACCCTCACCCCTCCCCACACGCAAAGGCAAAACAATCATACACATAATTATAAAAAGGAAGTTGCCTTGATCACTATAGGATCACTTACTTGATCAAAAGAAAAAAAAATGCCATGCTTTTGTATAAACCACCAAGCTATCACTATTTGATTGCAGTTTGGCCACTTTCAAATTATTTAATGCTTATAAATGGCCTGAGGAGGGATAATCCTCCATCCTGAAGCTTCGAAGACTCATCTATTGTTTACCAAGCATTTGTAAGGTAACAGTGCTAAACATGGATCCATTATTTAAAATGATGGATCAAGTACAGCCCTGGACCTCACCAAACACCACGAAAAACAGAAGAGAATAATATAAAACTCTGAATTTGTGTGGTTAAAACACTGCAAACAGGACTTGGAGGTTGAGTTCACCGATAAACCCTTGCCAAGTGTTCAAGGCCCTGGGAGTGGTCCTAGTACATCCCTGTGGCCCACAGCACCTACACACAAAGAAAGTGTTAAGGAAAACAACAACAGCAAGAAACTAACTGAGCAATTTGGCCAGGATGACAATATAACTTTGACAGGGACTCACATCCGTAGCCCAAGTCAGTCCCGAGTCCTCTTGTTCAGGGCTCTCATCCCTCAGCTCCCTAGGGATTTTTTTTTGGTATGTGTGTGCGTGTCTGTTATGCATGTTAATTATGCACATTAACACAATGGTTTAGGAACAAATCTTCCCCGTGTTATGTAGCTCCTACCTTTACTTCGAGAGGCAGCTATTTTTTTTATGTTTTTAATTTTTTTTTGTCTTGCTGTATCAAACACATTTTTCTATTTCCTAAAGAACATCCAGGGTTTCTAAGCACGATTCTTCTCTCTGCAAGTCTGGTAGAGAGAAGCAATGTGCTGTGAGAGGAGACCAGCGGTCCTACCTCCATCTACTTCCATCGTGTTTACTGAGGGGTTCTCTAACTAAAGCCCGGGACCGGCAGCCAGAACCTCCAGGATCTGGCCGTGGCTGCGGGGTCAGTGCTGGCCCAGGACAGCACCACTTCAGGCTGTCTGGGGTGCTGGTGCTCTCTAGAACTTTGCCCACTGAGCCATCCCCTTCACCCCAATGTGCCTGACTCCTGGAGAGGGCGCCACGTAGCTCAGGGGCAAAGGGAAGGTAGTCTGTGACGCTGCTTTACATGCCTACTGCACATTTTACAGGCTACATTAAACGTCCTTCCCCTACAATGAGACTGACAGCTACCTTACATACCACCCTAGAGCCTTCATCCCGTAGTTGTTGGAAGCAGAAGCAGACACACACAGCTAAACACTGAGCTGAACTCCTGGAATCCAGTTGCAGAGAGGGAGGAGTGATGAGCAAAGGGGTCAAGACCAGGCTGGAGAAACCCACAGAGACAGCTGACCTGAACAAGGGGGAGCTCATGCACCCCAGTCTGACAGCTCGGGAACCTGCATAAGTTCATCAAGTTTGAGGGCAGTCTGGGCTACATATGACCTGTCTCCAAGGCCAAAAGAAAGCCGAAGAGCAAGAAGAAAAGCCAGAAGTGAATTGTGCCGCACTGCCTTTTGCAGTTAATGTACCTCAAACACCAGAAAGAAAATGGTGACCATGTTAGCAAAGATCTATGTGCTCTGTACTGTTGGTTTGCTGAGGGAGCCTGGGAGGGGAGAGAGGGAGAGAAAGTCTACAGCCATTTTTTTCCCACAAAAACTGTATTATTAATCACATGGATAAAGATCATCGAGAATGGCAGAGAATGGAGAGTGGCAGGACAAATTTTTGAAACCACAGTATAGACAGAGATCTAAAACAAGCACTCCCTTCAAGTCCAAGCACAGTACGCTGCCCATTACTGCTCTTACATACTTACACAGGCTGACCTATTGAAGTCAGCAGTTCTCACACACCCCATATGTAACCTGATGATCACTGATACCAAGCAGAAAACCCAGCTTTAAAATGCAATCAGCTGAATATAGCTTAACAACAGAGAACAAACAATGTTTACCGGGTGTTTCTAGTATTTCTTCAGACAGTGTCACGTGTACATTTGAAAAGACTGGCAGCAACATCAAACGCACACTCGAGGGACCACACTATTCAGCCACTCCTGAGAGAGGTAAGCGGATGCCCGATGCAGGCTCTCACTCGGCAGCCCCGGCAGAGATAAAGGCTAAGCCCGAGGGCTGAGCTCTCCCCTCCCTCGCCCTGTGCTCTGGGTGCTTGATTCCCCCAATCTGGAACAGCATGAATAACCAGAGATATGGTTTATAACCTAGATGAACTCCTAAATATGTCTGGAGAGAAGTCACTTACACGAAGAATAAGCTTTTAGTCTGAAGAACCTTTGAAATGGAGATTGTGACTAGGCCAAGGTATTTAGTTTCTTTCTTCTTTGTAAAAACTAAGGACATGGCCTTCAATGATACGATTCCTCATTATTTTAGGGAAGTATCCTTTATGGTATAACTTCCAAAAGGGACAACAAAGAGTTTTTTAAACTAATTGAATGCATTAGGCAAGTAATTCCATAAGTTTTCCCATTCTGTTTACTTCATTTGTGAATTCCCAAGAACACTCATTTGTGAGAAGATGGAAGGCTTTCAAGGAACGGCTTTTATCAGAAGTGTGTGATCCCACTGTAAAAGAAACCCATGGACACATTTACAAACAAGCGCACACTTCTACAGACTTATGGTGAGAGAAGAGGCTACTAATTAACAAGCTAGTTACTATTCTAAAGTTTTTTCACTATGTGCAAAACTTTAAAATTTGTATGTAATATGTATCTTTTCAACTTGCCTAACCCTAAGAATAATACCTCAGTGACTACCTAGAATCTCATTCAAATGGTCTAGGGTAGTGTAGTAGCTATTTTTCTGTTGCTGTGATAAAACACAATGACTAAAAGCAACTTATGAATAGAGTTTATTTGGGCTTAGGGTTTAAGAGAGCCAAGAGTCCAACACGGCAGGAAGGCTCGGCATGAAATAGCAGGCATGGTGGCAGGCATGGGAATCTGAGTGTTCACATCTCTCTCCTTTCTGTCTGTTTCCTGTCTCTTGTGCAGACACGGCTCACACAGATCAGACTGCCTGTGGCTCGAGTGCTGGATTAAGGACATGTGCCACTACACCTAGCCAGAGAGCTCACAACTTGAGCCACAAGCTTAGAGCACTGAGAGCAAACTGGAAGGGGCTTACAGCTTTAACCTCAAAGTTCACTCCGAATGACATACCTCCTCCATCAAGCCTGCACCACGTAACTACCCCAAAAGGGTAGCGTCTCAAATGCCCCCGGGGAATGTGGGACGTTTCTCATTCAAACCACCAGAGACGGACTAACCATCAGCATTTTGAAGGTATGCTAGTGTGTGGTCAGGGTTGAGTGCTGCCGGCCTAGGCTTGCTATAGGAAGCAAGGACTCATGAGTCGACTGATTCTGAGCTGAGGTGAATGTGAACAATATTTACCTTGGTGAGGACAATGGTCCAGAGTACAATGTGAACTGGGAGGGACATGCAGACATCACTGTGAGTCTGTGTACCGTGTAAGGAAGGAATGGGTGAGGCATTAGCTAAGTGGCTCTCCCTATTCAATAACCTTAAAGTTCTTAGGGACACACCAAAGGCTCTGAATAGCTAGTACAATTCTGCAAAAGGAAAAGTTGGAGGCAACCCACCTTCTGGTTTACGTAATCAGAACTGTCTGGGACCAGACAACTCAGCAGGTAAATAAAGGCACCAGCTGCCAAAACCTGGGCACGGGGGTCTGACCCTCACAGCCGGCGTGTAGAACTGATTCAGGGAACGGCCCTCTGACCTCCACATCTGCCACAGCTCAGGAGGTCAGGACATAAATACTTTAGAAAATGAAAAACAGGGGGAGACAAAGAGGGAACCCAGTAAATAGAGCCCAGAAATAAATTTAAAAATATGGTCAACTATTTTTACAAAGGGCAAAAAAAGAAACATAGGGTAATAAGTTTCTCTAATAAACTGCATAAAATAATGAAACTTAGCCAGTGTTGGTGGCGCACACTTTAACCCAGCACTCGGGAGGAGGCAGAGGCAGGCGGGTCTCCAGGAGCTGAGCTGAGGCCAGCCTGGCATACAGAGTGAGTTCCAGGACAGGCTCCAAAGTTACAGAGAAACCCTGTTGGAAGGGAAAAAAGAAAAAGAAAAAGGAAGGAAAAAAATTTGCCTGTCAAGGTGACTCTGTGTGAATGGGTGAGGCATGTTCATGGAACTCTCGTGTAAAGGGTCTAGGAGGAAACAGACTCCATCAAAGTCCTTTAACTCCACGAGTGAACGTGGCATGTGCATGCTCCCACAGAGGACAGATGGTCCTCTTCAGGCTCCCCTGCACATGCTTTGCCACGCATATCGTGCACAGGTGCACAGACAGACCACCCACCCACCAAAAACAGCACGAGTAAGAGCTCTTCTCTTCAAAATATAGAGCATAAAAAAATGTAAAAAATAAAAAGGCTGGGGTAGATCTTAGTGACAGAGCAGCTAGCACAGGCCTTGACTTTGATCTTTAGTATCATAAAAAGTAGGCAAGAGTTAGTTATAAAAGGGTCAGTTGTGAAACTGCTACAATGCTAGAGTGAGCTTAAAGCCTCTTCCCAAAAAACTAATAATAAGGCCAGACAAACTACAGTTTGTCAAAGACAACTGCACCTGGCCTTTGGAAATTGAGTGTCAGCACTCAGAAAAACTGCTGGCCGGGCATTGTAGGTGCCTATAGTCCATGTCCTTGGGAGGCTGGAGTAGGAGGACTTTAGGTCAATGTAGCCCTACACAAGAACCTGTTCCAACACCATCACACAACTGATCTACAAGTCAGGAGAGAGAAAGTACGGTATTTTACACTAGGACCATCACTATCATTACCATGCCCCATTTGAGACCAGCAGTGGACTCAAAGTTGCATTTGAGGTATTCTGTTAAAAAAAACAAAATAGTGTTCCTGAGAACAGAAAACTGGGGCGGGCCAATTGGCAGGAAACCAAGATTGCAATTATACGGCGAGGAACAAACCAACAGACCCGCTCAACAGCAGGGCTGGAGAGTTAACACGGGCACAGCAAGCCTTGGTGAAGTTTCTAACTTGGGTGGCAGGAGCCTCTGGAGGTCAGGAGGGCACTGGGTCCCTTGGAGTTGGCATTACAAGCAGTAAGCCATCTCTCCAGCCAGATACTCAACTTTTCTTTTTTATGAGGAAAAACAGGTTTGTTTTTGTAGACTGAGTACAGAAATGCTAGGCAAGTGGTCTATCAGTGAGCTATATCCCAAACCCAATGGAGAAAAATAAAACTCAAGACAGGGTCTTACACATCTAGACTGGTCTCAAAGTCACCACACAATTGAATACTTTAGGTAAAACCAGCTTGGCCATCTGGGCTACGTCTCCCTGAGCATGGACTTCTTATCATTCTGTGCTGCTGGGAGGAAAACCAGAACTCTGTACATTCCAGGCAAGCATTATACCTACTGAGGCCCATCCTCAGGCTCCTAAAAGTATTTTTAGAGTCCTTGGCCAAATATCTTGGCTTATCAGAAGGAAGGAACAAAAGGCAATGGTGCTAGACAGATGGAGAAGTAAAGTTTTGACCTTATAATCAATGTGGAGAGTTAGTTTAGGCCCAGCCAGTCCCTCCTGACTCTCTGCGAGGCTGCTGGCTGGGAACCATCTCTACGACAGGGGCACACCATTATTATTAGATTTCTGTTGTCCCTGGAACAATCTGAGAAGAGACTTAACATCTTCCAGCAATTACTATCTTCAAAGAAGTTAGTTCTAGGGGCTGGAGCGATGGCTCAAGAGTTAAGAGCAAGCACTCACTGGCTGCTCTTCCAGAGGACCTGGGTTCAATTCCTAGCATTCACATGGCAGCTCACAACTGCCTGACTCACACACACAGGCAAAACACCAATGCAATAAAGAAAAAAGTAAAAAATAAGTAAAACTTTTTTTTTTTTTTAATGTCAGTTCTACAATGAGTCCCACTGAATTTCTCTTGGACAATGCAGGGGTCCTGCTTTACCTCTGCAGCCTCTAGAGGCTGAGTGCACTCCCGAGCCCCTGCCCTGCAGTTCCTCCCATCACTACTATGGCTACTGTGCCCTCCCTCCTGGGGCTTTCTTGCTTCCTGGTTCACTTCTATAAGGCCTTGTCATTACATTGGTCCTATCCGGATAGGATAGGATAGGTCCTATCAAGATCTTTTAGAACCAGGGACATGGCTCAGCTGCTATCCCACCAATTTCCAGAGTCCACATAAAAACAACACGCGGTGTCACATATTTACAGCTGCAGGATGCCACAGTTGGACGGAACGCAGACAGAGCAGAACTAACTGCCCGAAGGTTGGCAGAACAGCTAGCCTGGCATGCATAGCAGCAAACAAGGAAGGCCCTACTACACACAAGCACAGAGACTGGCCATTTCCCGCTAGCGTGCACTGAGAAGGAGACGCATACTTTTCTTTCCTGGCGCTGGACACCGACTCCAGGGTCTTGTGCAGGCTAGGCAGGTACTCTAGCTACCACGGAGCTATGCGTCCCCCATCGAGAGGGGGCTCGTGATTTACTTCTGACCAATGAATGACATGTGGTAGAAGTGATGGATGCATAGGGATATTGCAGCGTCTGCCTTCACCTTCTGGAAATGTTCTTGTGAGGGCCATGACAAGCACATGCCTACTAGATAATGAGAAGCCATGTGGAGGACAGGAAGACACACCAGTGGGCAGACAGCATCACACGCTAACATGTCGCTACTCAGCAAACAGTCACAGAGAGAGACCATCACCCAGGTAACATGGAGAGCGGCAGGAACTAATCCAATGCTATCACACACTGCTAAACGGCAGGCAACACTTAGTGGGAACAGAAGCCTATGTTGCGTACTTACAGGAAATGGATTTTTTTTTTATAGAAAAAACAATACAGGATAAGGACCAGAGTTAAATCTGAGAGAGAAGAGTGGACTGCATTATATTAGACACATCATAAGGAACAATTATTCTGAAACAGGAACTAAGTATAGTCACTTAACAATCTGCAACTAGCTAGGGATGGTGCTGTATGCCTAGACTTGGGGAACTGAGCAGGAAGATAGAGTTTGCAAGGAACCAGGCTGTCCAACTGAGACTGACTCAAAAAAAAGAGACACTTTTCCAACTCCAGGTAGAAGAGCAACTTAGTAGCAGAGGTTATCTGCCTGCTATGAATGTGGTTCTGGGACAGAGGCTGAGTTCCTCACCAAGCAAGGCTACAAAGAGAAACCTTGTCTCAAAAAAAAGGAGGGAGGGAGCTTTAAAAACACACAAAGACTGAAGACGTAGAGAAATCACATTAAGGAGATCACACATCATGTCCAAGTTAGTTTCATTTCAGGGATACAAGATGGTTCAATATATGCA
Source organism: Cricetiscus sungorus (assembly GCA_030556225.1). NCBI lineage: Eukaryota > Metazoa > Chordata > Mammalia > Rodentia > Cricetidae > Cricetiscus > Cricetiscus sungorus. The sequence goes on from JANBXA010000731.1 coordinate 2,867,532, forward strand.
AATCAGTAAACTTAACACAGTGTGTGTGTGTGTGTGTGTGTGTGTGTGTGTGTGTGTGTGTGTGTGTGTGTCAGAGAGAGAGAGAATTCACATGATCATGCCAACAGATACAGAATCAAAACTCAATATCCCTTCATGATAAAATCCCCAGAGACACTAGGGACACAAGGACACAAGTCCACATGATAAAGGGCAACCGTACAGCCAACCACCAGAGACTGAAAAGTATTTCCACTAAGCTCAAGGAGAATCCAGGGGCCTGCTCTGTTCTTTATAACACAGTGCTTCAAGTCTTAACCAGAGAAGCGAGGCAAGAGAAAGGAAGGAATAGAAAACAGCAGGCAGGTGTTCAATCATTGCTATTTGCAGACGACACGGTCCTACTTAAAAGGCTCTGCAGTCTGCACCAGGAAACTCGGGTAACACTTTCTGTGAAGTAGCACGGTACAAAATCAGCACACAAAAATAAGTGGCTCCTTAGAGCAGCAATAATGAACCCGCTGACAAAGAAATCAGAAACAAAATCCCACTTATGATAGCTTAAAAAAAACCAAACAAAACAACAGCTTAGGAATAAACTAGTTAGCCAGGCATTCACACCTTTAGTCCCAGCACTTTGGCAGCAGGGAGATCTGTGTGAGTTCAAGGCCAACCTGGCCTATGTAGTAAGTTCCAGCACAACCAGACTCTGCCTTTGAAAGAAAAAAGGGGGTGTGGGGCGGGGATGGGGGGGGGATGAGCTAGCAGGTGAAAGACCGCTACAAGCAAACTTTACAACACAAAGACTATGTTCACAAACTGGCATAATATTGTGAAAATGGTTCCAGTACCAAAGAAACTACAGAGTTATCAAAATCTCAAAACCTCCCTCACAGAGCTGAAGACACAATCTGCACCTTCACACAAAGCATGGACAATCACCAACTGTCAAAGCAATCTCAGTACACTCACCCAGTACTGGACCTTCCCTTACACCAAAGTGACAGAACATCAGCCACACCGTACTAGACATGCAGACACATGGAATAAAGAGGAACAAGACAGCCCCACAGCCACACACTGGAAAAAAGACATTTTCAACAAATGATGCTGGGAAAATGTACCAGGTACACAAGTGTAAAAGATGAAACTCTCTCAGCCTGCACAAAAAACAACTCACAAGTATTTTAGACCTGAAGCTCAGAAACTGCTGGAGAAGTGGTTCTCAACCTGTGGGCTGTGACACTCGCACGCACGCATATGGGGGGGTGGCGGAAGGGGGTGTGTGTGTGGTGTAGAACGTTCTTTCACAAAGGTTTCCTAAGATCATCTGCATTATCAGATATTTATATTATGATTCATGACAGCAGCAAAGTAACAGTTATGAGGTAGCAACAAACGCCGTTTTATGGTGAGGGTCACCACAGCATGCGGAGCCGTGTTAAGGGTCCTGGTGTTAGGAAGGCTGAGAACCACTACACTGCCGAAAACACCTGCTGAACATTTCAAGTTCTAGGCAGACACAGTCTTTCTGAAAAGGGCTCCAACAGCTCAGGAAACAATTCTAATGATTGGCAGGCGGAGGGAATGGAGTTGAGAACTGTCTGTAGAGTATTTTATGTGAAGAGTGTTCTGTGTGTATGTGTGTGCACCACACGCGTGTCTGAAGCCTCTGGATGCCACAAGAAGGCGTCTGATGCCCTGGAACTGCAGTTGTGCACACTGTGAGCTGCCAATGGGGAGGAAACGAAGACAGCTATTCAGAGTAACGAGTATGGGAACCAAAGTGCACTCGCTGTGATGTATTCTTCCTCTGTTGCAAAATTCTGGAATAAAGTAGCCAAATCAACCCATCAGTAAGGGTCAATAAACTGAAAAGACAGCTCTCAAAGAAAGAAATATGAATATCCAACGAAAGAGTTCAATATCCTTAGCCATCAGGAGATTGCAAATTAAGAGTGCTGAGGGACAGGGAGGTGGCTCAGCGGGTACAGGCACCGGCCCCCACGCCTGAGTCCTGTAAGTTATCCTCTGACACCCACAGGCAAACCATGGCATACGTGCTCCAAAACCCACATGTGCATTAAATAAATAAATGCTTTGAGATTCTGTCTCACCCCAATCAAAATGGCTGTCATTTTTTTTTTTTTTAAAAAAAAGTGTTAACGAGGACCGGGAGTGAAACGCCCTTATACAGTGAGGGTGGGAAGTGGAGTGTGGACGGGTGCAGCTGCACACCCACCGTCCCCCTGTCTGCTGCTGCAGGGTGCATGCCTGCTAGTGTGCAGAGCCAGCCTAGGTGGGCACTGAGAGAAGCACGGATAAAGAAACAAAGACAATGTGGCACTTTAACACAACAGAACCGAAATGGATTCACAAAGACAAACACCACATTCCCTCACACAGACAGCCGAGACCTAAGCGTATCCCTGCGTACCCATGTGGGAAGACAGAGTGCGTAGTGGAAAAGGGACAATGAGCACAAGGGAAAGGTCTAAGGGGACAGGAGCGAACGGTGCATTAGAAGAGGCAAGGGCGACTCTTTAAAGGGAAGAAAACGGAGGGGACCAAGGAGAAGGGACCCAAAGAAACAGGAGGGTGGAGAGCTGCTTCTGGCAGACAGTGACAAACCCACCACCGTTAATGACCCAGGCAGGGCCTTAACCCGCAGTGCTGCAGGGAAGTGAGGGACCCGGTGCTCCCTCTACTGGCCCACCTTCTGCACTCACGCCCAGGCCACGTGGGCTCTCGCCACACTTTGGCCACGCCCACACCACCCCAGTCCATAGAACCTGTGCACTCAGGTGCATATGGAGGCCAGAGCTCAACCTTTTTGTTTTGTTTTCTGTTTTATTCTAGACAGGGTTTCTCTGTGCCAGCTCTAGGGCTCTTCCATCCCCACCTCCCCAGCGCCATCATGGCGAGCTTTCTCATGGGTCGCAGAGGGCTAGCTCAGTTAGGTACACTGAGATGACGGTGTACGCCAACGTGGCCAGCCTCGAGCCCAAGCTTTCTGGGACTACTCACCTTTGCGTCAAGCATCTAGCTAATACAGTAACTGTCAGAGAACCTTTACATGTTCATCTATTGGGTGTTTTGGGGGAAACAAAACTGACCAGAGCAATCCAGTCCTGTTCTGGGACGGTGTAAACTTGTTTTTAGAGAATCTCACGGAACAGCCCAGGCTGGCCTAGAATTCACTGTGTAGCCCAGGCTGGACTCAAACTCCCACCAATCCTCCTGCCAACCTCTCAAGAGCTAGGATTACAGGTGAGGGCTACCATGTCCAGGCTGGGTGTGAATTTAATGCAGCAGGCATGTCTTATTAAACTCAGTATTCTAAGCAGTCAGTCAAACAGACCCACGGAAACTACTCAAATCTAATGTTCTTTTCTTAAACATCAATCTGGCTTTTCTTGACTTCTACTTTACTTTCCTGACACAGAACAGACATGGTTTAGGTGAATAGTTGGCGTCTCTCCTTCTCAACTGTAGAGGCTAACATGTTTTAACCTAGTGCTTAAATTGCCCCCCTTCAAAACAAGCTATCTGTCTTTAAAAATCCTCCATGGTTTTCTTCACTGTTACTAGGGTCTGCCATTTTTCTTTAACGTTTTTAATACAACTGTTCCAGAAGTAAGGCTTGGTTGTACCAGAGGCTGATGGATACGTATACGTATGTACACACACACTCACACTCAGCCACCTGTCACAGCACAGAAACTCATCACCATTCCAGCTCTTTTCCTTTCCAGCTCTTTTCCTTACCTGCTGATGGCATGCTCTGCCCCAAGCATGCCAACACTGAAATTAGGGTGTGGATTTAACAAATTGAATGTATTTTTTAAATAGCCCATACCAAAATATGTAAAGTTATAACCATAGCAGCTCCTGTGCATTAACTAGACAACTTTTGCACCTTTGTTTCTGAATAATACAGATCTGGGTTTCTAATTACCCAACATAAAATAGCAGGGCTCCTTTTCAACTGCCATCACCTTTATACTCTTAAGGCCTACGTTAGGTTCACACTGAATCTTCTACCACCACTATGAGTGACTCCACTGGACGGAGGTTCCAGAAGTCACTGCAGGGCTGGGGAGATGGCCCAGTGGTTAACAGCACTTGCTGTTCACAGCCATCTGTAACTCCAGTTCTAGGGGCCCAGCCATCTCTTCTGACCTGTGAACCCCAGGCAGGACACACGGTGGACACACAGGCAGGACAGTCACACACAAAAGACAATTGCAACTGAACTCAAATGTGTATTAGAAAACGGGATCAGTAGGCAGGGGAAGGAGGGCCTCTGTGAGTTCAAGACCAGCTAGTTCCAGGACAGCCAGGTCTACACAGAGAAACCCTGTCGAAACAAACAAACAAACAAACAAAAAAAACCCTTGATTTTCTAAAACACTATTTTTGCCAGGCATAGTAGTGCAGGCCTATAATACACCATTTCAGAAATGGAGGCAGAAGTTTCAGAAATTAAAAGCTATCTTCAGCTACACAGTGAGTTGGATGCCAGCATGGTAAATCATGTAAGACCCTGCCTCAGATATCACAATAAATATTATGTTGACCCTTTAATAAAATACTGCAAATCTTAAATACTGATTTTCAAATTTAGTATTAGAAGACTGACGCTCCTGTGTTCCCCAAAAAACCAGCCCGCTTAGCCGTGGTGGTGCACGCCTTTAATCCTAGCACTGGAGAAACAGAGGCCGGCAGATCTCTGAGTTTGAGGCCAACCTGGTCTACTCAGAGAAAAACAAACACCCCCTACCCAAAAAGAGGGGAGGGGGAATCATCAAGCTGCTTCTTGAGACAGAACCACACTAAGTAGTCCTGGTTGAGCTGAAACTGCTTATGTAGGGTAGGCAGGCCCCTGCCTCTACAGAGCTGGGAAAAGGCATGCTGAAATTTAACCACAAGATTCTAAACCTATGTGGCTAGATCAGTATGGCTCCTTCTTATAGCTCACTTGCCTCAATGGCGGTATGCTTCCACGCCAAGTGGTCTTTTTTGTAAGGAAATCCGTTTTAGAAAATCATCTTACAGCAAGCTAACACAAAACAATGTAGTTGCCTTGAACTTTTCCTTTAGAAGACGTTTATACTTAGAAAGGGCCAGACTTTGGGTGAAAACTGGATGGCAGTCATTATAATATCCACCCTGGGAGGCAGGTGTGACTATCACGGACCCATTTCATGGGGAAGAAGTAACTAACTTTTTCGTATGTAAGTTGTCCTGCCAGGAAATGGTGCTTACTTTTTTGAACCCAAGGCTAGCTCAAACCTCAAGAACAACCACATATCTATTTCTGCTTGACAACTGTCTCCATGTACTTCAGATCTTAAAAAAAAAAAAAAAAAAAACCCAGAGTGCGATCACAAACTTCATATGCAGTGGCTGAATTTTCTTCTCAGTCCTCTCTTTAATATGCCAGATAATCCAGACCGAGAGCTCTCCCAGACCTTTCTCTGCCATACCTACCCATTAGAACAATTTTAAAAAACATTAACACTGTGCCAATTATTTTCAGAAGCTGAGAGATACTATCAAGTGATCCTAATAGTCTTAAACACTATTCTCAAAAGGGGAAAGATAAATGGAGACTGGGAAACTTGTATTCTAAAGAGCCACCATCTAGATAAAATTACCCTGTGAATTGGAACAATTTCAATCAGACCCTGCAAAATTGAACATTTTTCTCAAGACTAGAATTAGAGAGTAACTATAAGATAGTTTAAGGGCCTGAACTCTGAAAAATAAAAGGGCTTTCTACATGGCAAATTCAATCACAAAGACTGGCAGTAGAAACTACGGAAGAACACCAACAGTTTAGAATAGTAATAAATAAAATTACAAATGATAGATGTAGTCATCTCATGGCCATTCTAACTTTTTTTTTGTATCCTGGAACTTAAGTAGATCAGACTGGCCTCAAACTCTGAGACCTGCCTGCCTCTGCTACCCAAGCTCTGGGACTAAAGGCGTGCACCACTGGTTCATTCTACCTTAACATAAGATCATAACTTCTTTCAAACATCACACACTGCTTAGATAAAGCCTTAAGTGTCTTACTACTTGGTGTCCTGAGTTTTCAGTCAATATATTCCATGCTAGGAGAAACTCCAACAGCATTTTCTAAGCATTAAAATTCAATTATGTTTTATTATTGGGTGCCAGTACTTCCATTAGTCATTAACACACAACCAAGTGGCTTATAATAAAAATAAACCAGAGTAGGTGTAATTTATTTAATTATCTAACTCACTAATCGCTCTTAAAATGACTGTTTTCTATGTACCTGGCCAGGCCATTAACAATTATATCCAAATGTCATATCCACTATTTAGTAATAAGGTCTCGCATATTTTTGGAAAGAGAATTATTACCCTAGGACCCATTTAATAATGCACTCAGCAAGATAAGCACTAAGTTATTAAGTGGAGGAAGTGTAGGCGGATCCACTCAACTGTGTGACAGGAAACACTAGTTATGGAAGTTTAAAAACAGGAATACCAAGTTTCATGCTAGCGCAAGGGGGAAACATGCTGCTGAATAAACGTAAAAGAGGAAGTTCTTTTTAGTGACAAGACATATGCCAAAGACAAAAAAAAAAAAAAAAAAAAAAAACATCCCCTAAGTTTAAAAAACAAATCACCTTAAAAAAATTGTTAGTAAAGAATTTCTTCTGTGTGTGTGTGTGTGTGTGTGTGTGTGTGTGTGTGTGTAGGAAGTTAAGGAGACCACAAGAGGGCATGGGCTTCCAGGTGGTCTGATCATCTATGTGGATGCTGGGGACCAAACTCAAGTCCTCTGCAAGTCCTCTTAACCACTGAGCCAGCATCTCTCTAGCCCTACAACTGCTCCCTTTTAAAACAGTCTGTGTTAAGAGTCAACTCCCCAGCAGGACATGCTCGCCCAGGCCTTCTTTAGTCCTAGCACTCAGGAGGCAGAGGCGGGCAGATGTGAGCTCCAGGGTAGCCAGCGCTTTAAACAAAGAAATCCCATTAAAAAAAAAGAAGAAAATCATTAGTTGTACTAGAGCCTGAATTTTGTTGTGGAGAAGAACATTCTAACTTGGCTCACATTTTACATATCTGCAGGATTTAAAGAGTAGCTTGAAAGACCAGGCTATTATATTTAATCTTATAACTTTGCTGATACACCATAGTGACAATGGACTCTTAATTCCAGCAGCCTGGTCTACAGAGTAAGTTCAAGGACAGCCAGGTCTTCATATGAGCCTGCCTCAAAAGCTGGATAATAAACTTTTTTTTTTTTTTTTTCATTTTTTGAGACAGGGTTTCTCTGTGTAGCTTTGGAGCCTGTCCTGAAACTTGCTATGTAGACCACACTGGCCTTGAACTCAGAGGTTCACCTGCCTCTGCCTCCCTGATGGCTGGGATTAAAGGCGTGCACCACCAACTCCTGGCTGGATGAATAACTTACCCTGGTCAATAATTACACAAGATTCAATCTTTAGCTGGGCGTTGGTGGCATACGCCTTTAATCCCAGACCTCGGGAGGCAGAGATAGGTGGATCTCTGTAAGTTCTAAGCCAGCCTGGTCTACAGAGTTAGGTCCAGGTCAGGCTCCAAAGCCACAGAGAAACACTGTCTAAAAAAAGTGTAAGTTTCACAACATAAGTATATGTAACACTACTGAGTCACACAACTTAGAATTGACTAGGATGGCAAATTTTGTTTACCACAGAAAAAGTGCCAACATTAATCATTAATGAGGAATTTCTTCACTTAAATGGTATTGGTTATTTGTTATGATTCCTCTAAACCCAAAATTATCTTTTGGTTATGTTATTTTTTTTAAACAATTGTGTTTAGTAGTAAATTGCTACAATAAAAAAAATTCCAAATGTGGACAAAACCTTTAATCCTGAACTGCAGAGCAAATATGGCAAAGCGGTATTTTTTCATTTAGCATCTTTCAAATCGTCTAAATTACTTATTGGCAAAAACCACTTGCTAGGAAACTCCTCTAAGTGGATGTTTCTACTTTGGCTGATTCCTTCATGCAGTCCAAGTGACAATGTAGAAATTAAGAGAGCACGACATTTAAATGAGCAGTCGCTGGAAGGTTGCTGGGGTAGGTAGGTGACAGTCCCCACACCTAGGCCTCCAACAGGCCGGCAGGCAGCCAAGAACGCTAAGGTCAACCATTACCCGTGAGTGTGAGCGCTCGGTTCAGCCCCACCAAAAAAATTAAAGCAACCTGCCCGGCTTTCGTCAAGTCCCGTCTACTTGTGCAGCCCGAGAGGGGCCGGGAAGGCGCAGCAAGCTGGCCTCCCCCACCTCGCCCTGGTCGGCGTCCAGGGAAAAGGAGAGGGAGGGCTTCCACTTCGCACCACCCTCCCCCGTCCCCCCGCCACACCGAGCGTCCTTCTGGAAAGATCTACGTCTTCAGCTCCGGTGCCGAGCCGAGCTCAGCCCACGCCCTCAGCTTCCAGCACCTTCCGTTCCGCGCCCGGGGAGAGCGCGCCCGGGAGCCAGGCTCGCCCGCCCTGCGCCTCCCCAGGCCCCGCCACCCCGCGCCCTGCGCCTCCCCAGGCCCCGCCACCCTGCGCCCTGCGCCTCCCCGGGCCCCGCCACCCCGCGCCCTGCGCCTCCCCGGACCCCGCCACCCCGGGCCCTGCGCCACCCCGCGCCCTGCGCCTCCCCGGACCCCGCCACCCCTGGCCCTGCGCCACCCCGGGCCCCGCGCCCTGCGCCTCCCCCGGCCCCGCCGCCCCGGGCCCCGCGCCCTCCGCCCCGCCTCCCCCGGCCCCGCCGCCCCGCGCCCCGCCGCGGCCGGCGCCTCACCTTGACCCTGATCTCGTAGGTGGTGAAGCGGCCCCGGCCGACCCCCACGGTCTGCGGGTTGCTCACGTCGATCTCCAGGAAGTTGCTGGGCGGCCCGTAGGCGTCATTGAGGTTCTGCGGCTTGGTGATGAGCCGCCGGGTGTCCGCTACGGTCTCCGCCATCTCGCTGTCAGTCTCCGCGGCAGCCGCGGGCCCTGGCCTCCGCCTCCGCCGTCCGCCAACGCCGCCGCCCGCCGCGGGGACTCCGGGCTCGCGCGCAGCGCAGCGCACCGAGGCGGACGCGCACGTAGGGCGGGCGGGCGGGCGGACGGGCGTCCGCTCCTGCCTTAGCTCCGCCCCAGCTGCGCCGGCTTCCGCCCTCTGCGCGCCGAGAAGCAGCTGAGCGGCCTGGACGCCGCGCCCCGGTGCGCACACCCCGCGGCCGCCTCCGGGCACACACTGCGGGGTGGGGCGGACGCGCAGCGGCGTCACGGGACTGTGTGCGCCGAACGGACTACAATGACCACAATGCACCGCGCGAGCGCGCCGCCGCCCCCGCCGCGGGGTGACGCGCAGGCGCGCTGCGGTGAGTTCCGGTCTCTCCGGCTCGGCCTCCGCCGCCGGCGGGGAAGGGACCCCGGAAACGGCTTTAGCTGCCCTGGCACTTTGAAGGCCGCGCTTGGAACTGCAGGAGGGAAGGACACTAAACTGCCTACACAGCGAGTCCACTGCCTCACTGCGGTCCCTGGAAAGTCACTTCTACAAACCTTTAGTGAACGCCTCGAACGAGCCAGTGCGCGTCTGTAATCCTAATATTTGGGAGTTGCGGACCAGAGAATGAGGACTTCGAGGTCAGCCCAGGCTATGCGAACCCCTGTCTCAAACCAACCAAACAAACAAAAACCAGAGAGTGGTGATGTAATTCGCTTGGTGCATTGACTGCCGAGGATTCATGACGTCCTGGGTTCAGTCCCCAGGAAGGACACGAATCCTGGCAAGCTGGTTTTGTTTTTAAATGGCAAATGTGCCTGTATTACCATTGGGATTCCGCTTGGATAAGCCCTTAAACACAACGGAAAAGAAAAAAGGGCCACAGAACTCTGGAGGTAGTGAGGAGGAAGAAGGAAGCTAGGGGGGTGCTGAGAACTCAGACACCGGGAAGCAATGCATTGTGTTGTCACCCATGACACCTGGACAGAGCCATCCTGTCTCATAGGTAACTTCTCAGACATTCCTTAGAGATCCTTCAGGCCAGCCTACAAAACAACATTGTAGCAATGAGCTCCAGGTTCGTGGAGATACCCCTACATCACACATATACTCACAGAGGAAGAGGAAACTAGAATTAGAGGATGTAGTGACTGGATGAATAACATTTTTGTCTTGACAATGCCTAGTTATAATGGAGATGGGGGAAAAATTAAAAGACGCAAGCAAAAAAGAAAGAAAGTAATAAATCCTCATAACAGGGACCAACATTATTATCAAATCCTAAGACTCAGGGGGAAAGGGAGAAGTATCTAGACTTCAAGGCTAGCCCGGGGTATATATCAAATTGCTGAGTTTACAAACGACCTTTGCCCCAAAAAGGTGAGTTCAAGATTTAAATGTCAAACATTAAAAGACAGGGTGTGAGATAGCGGTCAGTTGGTAGAATACCTGCCTGGCTTATAATGGAGCCCTGGGTTTGAACCTAGCAGCACATTAAATGGCTGTAATCCCAGCAGTCAGAAGGCAGGCTGGGGACCTTCGTGAAGACCAGTTTGAGATTCATATGGAGGCCCTGTCTTAAAGAAAGTTAGACAAAACTGAGAAGTTGTGTAACCCTCAGAGAAGAGGGTTAATTTAAATGATTTGGGAGACAACTATATTAGTTACTCTGATTTTTGCTGTGATAAAATACCCAGCGAGAAGTGAAGTGGGGTGCTGCTGCTGGGGCACGCCTTTAATCCCAGCACTCAGAAGGCAGAGGCAGATGGATCTCTGTGGGTTCAAGGCCAGCCTGGAGAAAAGGATTCATCTTGGCTCAGGGTTTAAGAGAGGGCACTCCATCACAGTGGGAAGACATATCAGAGTCTCAAGCAGCAGGAGCACACAGCTGCAGCTCCTCATGGCTGGAAAGACCCCGAGGCAGATGGCAGCATATGCTGGTGTTCCCTTTTCCATTTTTATTTAGCCCTGGCTCCTGACCTATGGGTGGTGCTGCTGATGTCAGGGGTGCGTCTTCATCCTTCAGTTTACCCTCTTGGGAGATAGCGTCACAAGCTCAAAGTGGTGCATGCCCTTACTGATTCCAAATCCCCTGAAGATGTCATGAAAATGCTTAACTTCCTGGAATGAAAAACACAGGAGAATGGGGGATGACTAGGGACTGGGACTGCCACGAGAGATTAAGCAGGGGAAAGAGTGTAAAAGGGATGTGAGTTTATGTAGAGTTCCTAACCTTACAAAAGGTCTCCCTAAATTGACACACAAAAAAGAACCTAATAGGAAAACAAGAAGGACCTACTAGATGTCTCAGCAGGTAAAAGTGCTGGTGCCAAGCCTCGCCACCCAAGCCTAGCCCTCGAGAACTACGTTGTAGAGAGAGCTGACTCTTATGCTAGTCTTCTGACTTTGTCTCAAGAATATAAACAAACAAAAACAGAAAACCAAGCAGGAAAATATAAATAATCTATGAGTTTTGCCTTCATGTAGAATGTGAGCCACACACATGCCTGATGCCCACAGAGGCCAGAAGTCATTAGATCCCCAGAACTGGAGCTAAGGAAGGTGGTGAGCCACCTTATGGTCACTGGGAACTGAACCCCAGTCCTCTGCAGGAGCAGGAAGCTCTTGACTGATGAGCCATCTCTCCAGACCCCAAACCAATATTCTAAAGATCATTCCACAAATGTCAGAAGCAGCTGCAGTGAGCTGGGTGTGTTGTAATGAAGGCTTGCCCAGCACGTGTGAGGCTCAAACCCAAGCACTACAAGAAAAGGAAAACAACCAGCACGTAGGTCAAGAATGTGAAAAAAAGAGAGATACAGTTAAAAAAAAAAAAAAGGAACTGGGTGTTTTGTACACCTTTAATCCCAGGACTGCAGAAGCAGAAGTGAGTCTCTGAGTCCAAGGCCAGCCAGAGCGACACAGTGAGACCCTGTTTTGAAAGAAAAACGTCTACGGGTGCCATTTGCTGTAGCCTCTTAAGAAAGGACAATCAAAGCCTGGCGTTGGTGGCACACACGTCTTTAGTCCCAGCCCTCAGGAGGCAGAGGCAAGAGGATCTCTGTGAGTTCAAGGGCAGCCTGGTCTGCAGAGTGAGTTCCAGGACAGCCAGAGCTACACAGAGAAACCCTGTCTTGAAAAAGAAAAAGAAAGTAAACATAAGGAGTGTGCCCAACTATTTTAATCAAATAAGCGTGCTGCTGGTAGAGACCTGCACACCCAATGCATAGGTTTCATCTTAGGTCTGTCTTATCAACGGTTTTCTGTTTTATTAGAATGTCACTTCCCCAAACCCAGAAATCTCCGAGGGAAACAACGAAAGCCAGATACTAGAGTCAGGATCGGAATCATGGCACACCAAGACTGAGCGTGGTCAGTGCGTTTATAATACAGAGAGACCCTGCAAAATCTCCCTTTCTTCCTGAAGTTGACATTTGGTTAGCTTTTTAATTAATAATGTTTAAATGTATTTATCTTATGTATAAGACTGTTTTGCCTGTAGATGCATATATGCACCATGTGTGTGCCTAGTGTCAGAAGGGGTCAGAAGAGGGCATTGGATTTGAACTGGAGTTGTGGTCCTGAGATTAAAGGTGTGCGCCACCATCCAACTTATTAAATTTTTTTGCCTATTTTTTAAAGATTTTTTAAAGGTTTCTATTCTTTTTTTCTTTGTTTTTAATGTTGTATGCCTCTCTGTGTGTGTGCCATGTGTTCAGTGGCGTCCTTGGAAACCGGAAGAGGTTATTGGGTCTCTGCAGCTGGAGTTGCAGGCCATTGTGATCCCCCATGTGAGCGCTTGAAAGGAACCAGGGTCCTCTGCAAGAGCAGCAAGTGTTCTCAACGGAGCCTCTGGAGAGCCGCTGGCTGCGTCCTCTTCTTAAAGGCCCTTTGGTGACATCCATCACAGCTGCTGCCTCAGGTTAGCCTCTGATCGCGAGGGTGATGACTTTCCCCGCCTACCTTTTCCATTTTGTGTCATCACTATTAGGATGTTTATTTATTTACTGAGACAGATTTTCACTTTTCAGCCCTTGTTGGCCTGGAACTCAGAGATCCGCCTGCCTCTGTACCCAGAGTGCTGGGACTAAAGTGTGGGGCACCGCCCTGAGAGCTAAATCTTTAATAGCTTCTGGATTATAAGAGAATGACGAGGAGGACAGCCAAAATAAATACATAAATAAAATAAAAAAGGTACTTACTATTGCACGAGGAGTGTCAGTGTGAGGTCACGTAAAATACGTAAAAGACAGCAAAGGGGTGGGGACTTACAGTCAAGGAACCAGAGAAGGGTGCCAGTGCAGGGATGTCACTGAGGACACCACGCTGTGGAGACCCTGCAAAGCTCAGCAACAGGGTTCTGGCTGTCACCAAGCCAAGGGTTTAGACTTCATGGGGAATGATGAAACTGACAGGTATCAGGAAGGCTGAGGGTCTCTTCACTGACTTAGCGAGGGGTTCCTGGAGAATGGGCAGGGAGGCCAAGGTGAGGGCCAGCAGAGAAGAGCTCAAGCGTGTGGGGGTGGTCTGGTTGTGACATCGGTCACTCCATTGGTCATCCAGGCTGGCTTGGCTGACCTGGCTGGCTAGGCAGATGTCCCCTTCCTCCCCTGACGCTAGCAACCCTCCTGAAGTTGCCTGCTGGGTGAAGAGAAGGAGGCAAGGACCTTCTCGGAAGGAGGACCATTCTTCTGCCAACAGCATAGGATTAGCTGTGACCCTACCTGAACCTCCAGATAAGCTCCTAGGAGAGTTCAGTGGGGGCCTCTCTATAGTTCGCTCACTGCAAGGGGCTCTCAGGATTGTTAGAAAGGCTGCCCCAAAGAACCCCGCGTTTCAAGGAGCAAGCTCAGGGCTTTCTCTGACTGGCCCTCCCAAAGCACAGGGAGATAAGGATCCGGTCTATCCTTTCCAGGAGGAGCACAATTCTTAGGAGATCCCATTTAAGGAAAGATTAGCCACCAGAGAGAGAAAAGGCCAAAGGTCTCTTTGTTGTAAGAATGGCTCCAAGAGATCACCTGAGAGCTTTTATCTACATAAAACAACCTTGGGGGAAGGTGGGGGAGGGGGAGAATCGGATGCCAATGTTCCCTCACTCAGGAGGAAGCATCTGGAGGATCATGAGTTTGAGGCCAGTCCAGAACTGAAGAGTAGCTCTCTAACTCAAGGGGGGGAGGGGGGGGGGAGAAGAGCAGATGTATTTGGTTAATTGGTGAGGTGTGAGGGAGAGGCCCGTCTTGTAATCTCTCTGACTGAATAGAAATGTGCTTGTCGCCAGAGTACAAAGTGGCACCCTATCTCAAAAAACAAACAAAAAAGAAAAGTTCTCTGTAGGACTTTTGGATCCTGTTGGTCATTTTGTAAACAAATATGTAGTAAGCAGACTGTGTGAGAGTAGGTGGGTGGGCAAGAGGAGGGCGTGAAGGTGACACAGCCTGGTCACAAGGACGGGGACTGAACAGGGAGGCCGCCTTCATGCCCCACACCATCCTGGGCTACCTGAAAACCTGTTTCAAAACCAACAGCAATAAAACAATAAAAGCCCTGTCAAGACTGTGATAAGAGCCACATAGCACAATCTTGAGGAAGGGGTTCAGAAGTAAATAGTGAAGCAGAAACTGTTGTTTTTTTTTTTTTTTGCTAAGAACTGAAACCAGAGTCTTGAATAAGCTTGAGCGTTTACTATTTCCGGTCCCTCAAGTTGGTTGACTGGGAAAGTGTCTGTGATTTGGGTGTATCTGTATGAGGGAGAAACATTCCCAAGAAAGGGATTGCAGAATGCAGTGGCACACAACTTTAATCCCAGTTCTCGGGAGGCAGAGGAAAATGACATCTAAGAGGCTGGGGCTGGCTGGCTTGTTCTACATAGTGAGTCCTAGGACAGCCAGAGCTAAGTTAAGAGACCCCTTCTATAAAAAGAAAAGAAAAAAAAATTACAGGAGGCTGGCTTGGTGGCCCACACTTAGAGTTCAGTGTTCAGTGTCAGCATGGGTTACCTGAGGCCATGTCTCAAAAGGCCAAACCAGAATAATTGGTGGTCCAGCAAATAAAAGTGTGGCCTCTAAGCCTGATGAGCCGAGTTGAACACCCGGGACCTACATGGTAGAAAGAGAGACAGCAACTCCTGCAAGCTGTCCTGTGACTTCCACACACCAAGGCTGGCACACATACACCACCAAAACCTAAATCAACGCGAGAGCCAAAGTTACATTTTAATTACTATGCCGTAGAGTTCCATGAAACAAGCATGCCTCTAACCCTCAAGCCCCTTGCCCAAGGACAGATAACAGACGGTTCCTGAAACGGGTTCCTGAAACGCCGGAGGCTGTTGCTTATGGGCGATAACAGCCACATGTTTTCATTCCCCTAAACAAGTTGGCGTGACCCACCTGCACCAGATGTGCTAGATCACACGTGGACAGGAGGTTCATAGGCTGGAGATACTTCAGGATGTATGCTTGCCCCCATTGGACCTGATGGGAAATGCAATGAATTCTGGGTCATTTCCTGGGAACCTGGGTATGGGCCTACTTAGAGGCCATCCACCTGGCCAGTATTTAATTAAAGTTTGCTTCAAATTGGCTTTAAATGATGGCAGTGGTCTTACTCTTGATTGGTGGGATTAACACAACCAAATCAACTAAGCAACAATATCAACAAAAACTCTAAGTGTGTTAGGCTACACACACACACACACAAAAGGCTAAAAGTAACAATGGAGTCGATCATGCTAAGGTAACCATGCAGGTGCTTATCTAGTTCTCCGAGGAACTGGGTCAGGCATAGTTATGCCAGCCCTGGGACACCGGGATTAGCAACCTGCAAGTTCGAGGCCAGCCGGGACTGCACTCTGACCTGACACTCCTGACTTTTTTTTTAAAGCTGATTTGGAGATTTGTAAAGAGGTGTGTTGTAGTCTAAGCACTAGAGTTAAGGAAAAAAAAAAAAAAAAAAGATGCTCAATTTGAAAGATATGGCTGGGAATGTCGGTGTGGGCTTCTCAACAGAGTCACCTCGCCAAAAACCCTCCTAGAAAGAAATAAACAAATAAAAAGAAACAAGACGGTGGTGGTGCACACCTTTAGTCCCAGCATTCGGGAGGCAGAGGCAGGTGGATCTCTGAGTTCAAGGCCAGGCTGGTGTGCAGAGTGAGTGCCAGGACGTCCAGGGCTACACAGAGAAAAAAGAAGAAATGCTAATTCCAATTACAGGTGTGCTTCACTTATTACAGGGAGCTGGGATTTGAACTCGTGTCCTTGTTCTTATACAGTAAGAGATTATATCTCCTGAGACATCTCTTAGCCCCAATAACGACACTCTCTATACTATATAGTTTTTTTTTAATAAAATAAGCTACGCCAGGTTACCAGCTGTCATCTCCTTCTTGCTCTGTCTCCCATCTCTGCTTTGTGAGGAAAGAAAGTAATTTTGAAATAACCAATCTATTTTTTGTCCATATTCTTGTCTTTTTCTGTCCATAAAACTGAACTTCTGTTTGCAGCTCACTGGAACATTTATTCTGTTCTAAGGAATGAAGTACTGCCGATTCTATAACAGAAAAGACAGCCAAGTATTACGGCTAAAGAAGCGTCATTTTTATGCCAGGCCCCCATCTTGGTCCCCGTGAGGACTCGGGCATTACGCGGGCCTGCCCGGTCACCTGGCAGAATCACTCGGCGGTACCGTGGTCAGCCCAGGGGTCCATAGCAGCCACATCACCAGGTAGTCTGCTGGCAGCTACAAAGGGCCCTTAAAAAACTCCATCCACTTCCTCCTCTCTCCCTGTTCCCCAGGGGCAGACAGGACTCTCCCTGCCCCCCTCTTCTCTTCTGTCCTCTCTCTGTCTGTGTCTCTTCTTGACCTCTCTTCTCTTTCCTTCCGCCTCCCCTGTAGCGTATGGTTCTTTGTCCCAGCAGGTCCCGAGGCCCTTGAGCCCAAAATAACCACACAGAGGCTAAATTAATTATAAATCTGTTGGCCTATGACTAGGACTTCTTATCGGCTAGCTCTGTCTTAATTATTAATCCGTTTCTATTAATGTAAGCATTTCCCCCACTGATTAAATTCATTAAACGTCATTCTCATTTACTTCCCCTCAGGATTTATGACTTTTTTTAACTTTGTTTTGAGTCTGGGTTTCTGTGTAGTCCTGGCTGTCCTTCCCTGGCTCTGTAGACCAGGCCGGCCTCAAACTCACAGAGCTCTCCTGCCTCTGCAGACCTTCCAAGCGCTGGGCCTAAAAGTGTGCACCACCACCGCCCAGAGGGTCCCATCATTCATCTGTTCTCTGGTGCTGTCTTGCTCTGCTTGGCCGATGTTAAGATGCTCAGGGCTCTGCCCTGTCTTGTTCCCTCTCTTAGCACCATTGTGCACAGCCCTAGCATGATTTACATATTATGATTCTAGTATTTGGGATTTTTGTATTATAAATTTCTCATGGTTGAAATTCTATATTTTATGTAAAAAAAAAAAAAAAAAAAAACCAACCAATTAAGATAGAGGCAGCACTATAAATAAATAAAGCCCAGGAGAAGGGATGGGCAGTAACATTAGGCACGTTACCTCCTTTCCCTCCCTCTCTGCCTTTGTAACTCCTCCTCTCCATCCTTTTCTTTCATCAGAGTCTCCTTTCCAGCTCAAGCTGGTCTGGAACTTGCCACATAGCCTAGGCTGGTGGACCTCTGTGAGTTCAAGGCCAGCCTGGTCTACAGACTTAGTTTCAGGACAGCCTCCAAAGCTGCACAAAGAAACCCTGTCTTGGGGAAAAAAAATAATGTGGAAATTGATTCAAGACACCAGAAACAAGAGATAGCTCAGCAGGTAAAGGCTCTGCCTGCTAAATCTGAAGACCTAAGCTGAATCCCTGGGACCTCTGTGGTGGCTAAGAAAGCCGGTCCCCTTTAAATTGTCTCTCAGCCTCTGTGTGTGTGCACACACAGCTAAATTTAGTGAAGAGAGGGGCTGTAGAGATGGCTCAGCAGATACAAGCGTTTACTGCTCTCTCGGAGGTCCTGGGCTTGGTTCCGACACGACAGTCCACAGCTCTCAGTTAACTTCAGTTCCAGGGTATGTGACCCACCTTTCTGGCCATTTTTGGCATCAGGCATGTACAGGATGCATATACATATATGCAGACAAATCACTCATACACACATTGAAAAGACAAAAGCTGGCACCCAGTGTTGACCCTGGGCTCCACGTACAAAATGAAATAGCTAAATAAATTAACACAAACAAAAGCAGGGAGGTTAACAGAGCTACTCACAGAGTACCGAGAGTTGTGAGTTGCTATGCTGGAGCATTTGGCACTATCTGGGACAGCGTCAGACTCGTGAGACCTGTATTGAAGGCAAAAAGGAGATGGGTGTATGTACACGAATATGGTTTTGAGGTTGTAAGTTGGGGCCTGGTCTGCCATGATTGGCGGTGACCGTGGTGGTGTTCAGTGGGGCCCTGAGAGGGAGACAGTGCCTACCCGAACCATAATGGGAAGCAGTGCTAACTTCTGTTGACCCTAACAAACCTGAGCCTACATCTGATGGAATGTTGGGATACCCTGAACTTATTACAGAGATTTGAGGTTCAAACCAGGATTTTTAGTAAGTATATCAACTTGATGCAGTGCCAGTTACCGTGACCCCAAACAAAGACGTGTCCTTAAAGGTCTATATCACCAGTTTGCATTTAAGAAAGTCAAAATTTTCTAAATGTGGTTAGTTTCAAAGTAATTTTTTTTATAAACCAACTTGAATACTGCATTGTGAGTAACAAGGTTAAATAAAGGTTCTAATAAGACAAACAGTGACAATTTAAATAAATCAGATGTTTTTGTGGAAGATTACTCTGTGATTTTCTCCAATTATTCATGACATTTCACCCATTCATATTGTGATCTGCTTTAATAGTGGAAGGAAAAAAAAAAACCTCTTGTCTCCTTGTTTATTCTTTGTTCTCAAGGAGATAAGCTGTTTATAAAGACACGTTATTTGTTATTTAAATCACTTTTACTGAAGTTGTTTATTTCCTTGTTTCAGTTTCTAAAAATATTGCAACAATTGTAATGCTTCTTAGAGATGTCTATCCAGAGTGATTTGTACTGAAATCTTTGCTAAATGGGCACAGGTGCTGGTCTGTTGAACATACTAGAGTGAGTCAAAACCAGCTTGCTGGGGACGGGGAGAGGGACGGACAGTGTCAACTTTTCCAATCGACCTTTTAAAGAAAGTCTTAGATATTTGAAAAGATCTAATGCTATATGTCCCATTTTATAAGTATTTAATAATAGTGATACTAATAATGATAATAATAAACCAGGCCTAATGCTAAAACCATAAGCAGGAAAATTGTGTAATTTAAATCCAGAAATCTATTTCTTAGGAAATGCCCTTTAATCACTTTGCAGACTTTCAAGATCATAATTATTACATAAAAGTAATTACATTAAAAGATAATTTACCTGGTAGTAAAGTATCAAATTAAAGCTGAAAAGCACTACCTATAAACAGAATTAAGTATGTATTTTTAAAAATTGTTGAACAGCAAACATGAAATTATATCTCTCCTACTTCTTTTCTCCTAGCTGTGCACAAAATTACCATCAAAATTAATTTTGGCATGGCACTAAGAGGCCACACGAGAGTATGTCATAGAACTGCATTGCCCAGTTTACACATCAACCTATAAAGCTGAACTATGGCTTTTCTTAGGTAAGCAGCCAGACTGATGTATGGAATCCAACCAAGTGGATTCGATATCAGAAGGGACTTTGATTGTTTCCAAGAACGAACAGTTCCAAATCCAGCTGGGTTGATTTGTCTAAAAAGAAAGTGAAGCCCGCTCTGGTAATTTCGGGTCTGCGTCCCTGCTGATCGGGTCTGTGGGCGCGCGTCTCCCCCTTTGAAGCTGATGAGAACAGCTGTGCTAAGTGAGATACATGCTGAGAAAATTGGCCCTTACGCTGGTGTGTGTCGACATTAGCGGTCTCACGACACTTTCCTGATCTGGTCCCTCAATTTTTCCCCGTCTTGATTTTGGCAGGAGGTGCTCAGCTTTGGAACAAACATTCCTTGAATAACACAGTGTCTGTGATATCCAGGATTAAAAGTTATTCAGGGTTTGTCATCCTAGACTCTCGATTGAGAACTCCTTCATGATCTGTGACATTGGATAAATAAAACTTCCCTGACTTAAATCTTATCTAAATCATCTAAGATGTCCATTTGAAAAGCAAAACAAAAGCAAACCCATGTGATTCCTTTGAAGTCTCGGCCAACTCCCTGCTGACTCTGAGTTAGCCTCGAGGAGCAAGCAGTAGGATGGGTCCATGAAGAGTTATGAAGACTGGCAGCATTGCAGGCCGGCTCCGGTTCCTCTGCATAAGTGGGCCGTATAGAAAACACTTGGGCACATCCATTAGATATAAACATCAGTAAATCTATAATGGTTACTTTATCAGGGAGCAGTTATCACAGTCCTACCTTGCATGGTTGCTTTTATTAAGGGCTTTTTGTGGTTTGAACCAGAAATATTCAAATATTCAGGTTCTGATCCTCTCTCTCTCTAAAACTGAGATTAAGACAGGGTTTCTCTGTGTACTGTTGGCTTCCTTATAGCTCCCTCTGTAGACCAGGCTGGCCTCGAACTCACGGAGATCCGCCTGCCTCTGCCTCCTGAGTGCTGGGATTAAAGCATGTGCCACACTGCCCCAGCTCTGGAGTCTTGTTCTCCAGCTGTTGGAACTCTTTTGGGATCTGTGGGGCCTGGGCATACAGGGCCTGGCTGTTGGAAGGACATTGCGTGCGGGGGAGGCCTTTGCAGGGTGCTGCCTGGCTCGCCCTTGCCACTCAGCTCTGCCCTAAGCCTTTCCTCTTGGTCTACTGTCATGTGAGCAGTAAGCCACCACTGGGAGAGCCTGTACCTTGCTTTCTCTGCTGTGATAAATGGAGACTTCCAAATCCATGACCTAAGGTGAGCCTTCCCTCTTAAGTTATCCTGTCTGGTTTCTTTCTACAGCAGCACAAAAGTAACGAGGACAGTCTTGCTGTGTAGCCCTGGCTGCCTGAACTCATGATCCACCTGCCTTAGCCTGTAATTATAAATGTGTGCCCCGCCCCTGGACACACCTTGTTCAAATCTATTTAAATCCCACCGTAGGGCTGGCTCTGTGGTTACCTGAGTCCACTCTCCATGACACACGTGGCAGGGGGACAGGACATACTCCAGCAACCGCACACAGGTAATTACAGGAGTGTGTAGACACGTGTGTGTTCGTGAACACACTCACACACAACCACACACATGTTCATAAACACACACAACCATACACGTTCATAAACACACACCACACACATGTTCATATACACACTCACACACAACCATACACATGTTCATAAACACACACAACCATACACATGTTCATAAACACACAACCACACACACATGTTCATAAATACACTTACACACAACCACACACATGTTCATAAACACACACAACCACACACATGTTCATAAACACACTCACACACAACCACGCACATGTTTATAAACACACACAACCACACACATGTTCATAAACACACACAACCACACACATGTTCATAAACACACTCACACACAACCATACACATGTTCATAAACACACTCACACAACCACACACATGTTCATAAACACACAAACCACACACATGTTTATAAACACACATACCACACACATGTTCATAAACACACTCACACACAACCACACACGTTCATAAACACTCACAACCACACATGTTCATAAACACACAACCACACACATGTTCATAAATACACAACCACACACATGTTCATAAACACTCACACACAACCACACACATGTTCATAAACACACACAACCATACACATGTTCATAAACACACACAACCACACACATGTTCATAAACACTCACACAACAATAAATGTTTCAGAAAACAAACGGGCTGGAGAGACAGCCTAGCAGTTGGGAGAACCCACTGCTCTTCCAGAAGACTTTGGGTTCGATTTCCAGCACCGCATGGCAGCTTACAACTGTCTGTATATCTGTCACTCCAGTTCCAGGGGATCTGGCACTGTGACACACACATACATGTAGGCAAAACAAACCCCAATGCATATAAAATTAAAACCAAATAAAGTTTTTGTTGTTGTTGGTTTTGTGTGTGTGTGTGTGTGTGTGTGTGTGTGTGTGTGTGTGTGTAGACAGGATTTCTCTGTGTAGCTTTAGAGCCAGTCTTGGAACTTGCTCTGTAGAGCTCACAGAGTTCAAGGCCAGCTTGGTCTACAGAGCAAGTTCCAGGACTGGATCCACCTGCCTGAAATTAAAACCACCAACTCCTAGCAAAAACAAATAAATCTTTAAAAAGTTTAAAAAAAAAAAAGCCCTCAACCTAAAATACACTGTCGTGTCATTCAGCCTGTTTATATACTTACATTTTCACACTGTCTAAAATACACTGTCGTGTCATTCAGCCTGTTTATATCTGTTTATATACTTACATTTTCACACTGTCTACTCAGAGCAACCCAGAAGCAGCGTTCACTCCTCCTGGTTGCTCCCATCTCAAAGGTTTCCCATCTTCTGCCTCTTGTCTGGGGCAAATGTAGATACACAAGCCATACACACATTTTACATCATCTGTCCAGATTTTCAGTATGAAAAGTATCCCTACAGTTTATTTTTAGATCTTCCGTGTTTTGCCTGCGTGTATTGAGAGAGCCAAGCAAACATCATGACAGCAGGCTCCTAATACCCTGGTTAAAGAACTAGCCCTCAGTTCCGGCTTCCTGAAACCACACAAGGAAGCCTCAAACAATGAAATCAAGCAACAGTACCCCAGGAAGTAGGGAAGTGGGGGCTGCATACTAAGCCTTAGCCAGCCCATGTTAGCCCTGGCCAAGCAGAAATGTATCAATGTAGCTGTGGCTTGCTTAGCCAACCACAGGTAGGATAACCTAACTGCCCCTAAGCACCCCTGGGCTATGCTTCAAAGGGGCCTGTCCACTCTTCTCAGGGCGGTCAGCATTCTGTACTGTGCATGACCCTGCATATGCTGGTATACACTAAATAAACACTTGCTGGTTGCATGTGCGAATGATGCTCTCTTGTGGGACTACTCGTAGACCTTCAACTGTATGTGCGTGCCACATGCCTGGTGTCCACAGAGGCCAGAAACGGAGAGAGGGACAGGGCTGGGGCTTTTCCAGTCATGCAGGGTCGAACTGGAGGTTCCAACCAAATGCTTACAATGGTTACTTAATTTTCTCTTTATTCTATGTGTATGGGTGTTTTGTCAGTCTGTGTGTCTGCATCATGCTTGCCCTATGCCCAAAGAGGCCAGAACAGGGTGTCACATTCCCTGAAACTGGAATTACAGATGGTTGTGAGCCACCGCGTGGGCGCTGGGAACTGAATCAGGGACCCTTGTGAAGAGCAGTCAGTGCTCTTAATTGCTGGGCTGTCACTCCAGTTTACAATCTAATTTTTCATAATTGTCTTTCACTTCCCAGAACACACACACACACACACACACACACACACACACACACACACACACACACACACACACACGCACACACACACATGCACACACACACACACACTCGTTTTCTACAAAGTGTCACACTAAAATCAGTAATGTTAATGGAAAAAGTTCCCTGTGTCATGCAGAAACGGTTGTTTCTATCAGAACAATGACATTCAAACTATAGCGTTGGATGTGTAAATCAGAGGATAAAGTTCTAGGCAGAGCTCGGCGGCCTTAATAAACTAGAATCAGCGCTCGGCGGCCTTAATAAACTAGAATCAGAGCTCGGCGGCCTTAATAAACTAGAATCAGCTACCAACCCTCACAGGCCAAATTTAAGAAACAAAAGAGGTAGGGTAGACAGGGCTCCCACCTCTGATCCTAATGCTCAAGGGGGGAAGACAAGAGGGTCACCAAGAGTTTGAGGGAGGCCGGCCTGAGCTGCAGAGCGAGGCCCTGCTTCAAAATACAAAATGAAACAAGAACAAAAGGAAAGCGAGAGAACGTGCGGTTAAAAGCAGGGAACGGGACAGAGGGAAGGAAACAGGTCCCGCAAGCCCTCTCCACAAGTCCATCTTTGAGGTCCTGACCTAAGGGTCAGGTTCAAATGGTGGGCAGGGGTGTGAAAAGCTAAGCCAAGGCGTGGAGCGGCCTACCACCGACCCTCCTTTGTCCTGGCTCCACTGTGGTCCACAAAGGGTGCTGGCAAGCTGTGGAGCTGAGAGAAACCTCTTCCTGGAAGACCGTTCCCTCTCTTTCCTGGTTGGCACTAGGCTTCAGCCTTTTCCTTCTCCCAGCGTGAGAGTCTTGGGAACATTCCAATTTTAGGGGCCATTGTTTCCATAGTGTAATAGCCAAAGAGAGGGGCATAAGTGTCTGTCTTTAGACTACCTTCATTTCTGGCAGGGAGGGTACCTACTTTGACAAGTTAGCAGGGGAAAGTCTCAAAATTACTCTGCCACAGAGACCTGTCCTTTTCCTGTTTCTTTGGAATTCCTCTTCTGGTGAGTGTGATCTGGCTTCCTCGAATTCCTCTTAGTGTTCTCTGTTCTGGTCACACAACTCAAACTTTGTTTCTCCTTTCTATACTCCAGACCCACTTTCTTCCTTTTTCTTCTTTTTCTGAGACAGCCCTGGCTGTCCTGGAACTCACTCTGTAGACCAGGCTGGCCTTGAACCCAGAGATCTGCCTGCCTCTGCCTCCTGAAGTGTGTGCCATCATCGCTTGGCTGCTGTACACTTTCTTCTTTTCCATAATCCCCTGCTAAAAGTTCAGGTATTTCAGGTGATCCATGGTTGAAGGGTTTTAAATGTTTGAATTTTTTTTTTTTTTAAGAGTCTCATGTAGCCCAGGCTGACCTATGTAACTATGTAGTTGGATTTCTAATCCTGCTGTGTCCACTTCCTATGGGCTATGATTACAGGCACAGTGCTATTCCTTCCCAAACTGGAATCCCAGGCTTCAAGCAAACTGGACAAACACCCTACCAACTGAGCTACGTCTAATGCCTCCTGGGAAGGTCTTTATCTTTTGTTAAAGGTTAATCTTGTATAGGGTAGAGAGATGGCTCAGCAGTTAAAAGAATGTAACTTTTGCAGCCAACAAGAGCTTGGTTCCTAGCACCCATGTCTGGTGGTTCACAGCCTCCAGTAACTTCAGCCAGCCATAGGGGATGGATGTCCACTTCTGATCTCCGTTTTCAATAATATATACATATTATTGAAATTATATATATATAAATATATAAAATCTAGACAAATATATCTTTTTCAAAAGTTAAATCTTCTGGAAGTTAAATCTTACCATCTGTCTTTTGCTGCAGTTTTTTCCATCTATTCTAAAGGTTGCCAGCCTCAAATGGGGCGATCACTTAGACGTCCTCCTTGTTCTCAGCATCCTATGACTGTCCACAGTTGACATCTGGGGCCATTGGCTTCCTTGACCCATTTATAAGCTCCTTCTAAGCATGCGAGCGTCTGCTGCATTGAAAGTTACTTCTACTGTTCAACATGTCAAACAGAAAGTGGCAATCACATTTCAGGTACTCTCCAGAGACCCGTGTTGGGCACTGAAAGATCTACGCATTATGCACACTTAGAAAGCCGGGCCTTGGTGGCTCACGCCTTTAGTCACTCGGGAGGCAGAGGCAGGCGGATCTCTGTGAGTTCGAGACCAGCCTGGTCTACAGAACGAGTTCCAGGACAGGCTGCAAAGCCACAGAGAAACCCTGTCTACAAACAAACAAACAAACAAACAAGGTTCAGGAATTGCTGCTGCCAGCCACAGCGCAGGGCAGGGAGTTGGTCCCAGATGGCTCGCAGTGGGGGCGTGGCCACGCGAGCTCACGCACCCGCGCCTGTCGGGCTCCGCCCCCTCGGGCCGCGCTGCCTGTCGGGGCTTGTAGTCCCCGGCCCGGCCGGAAGGCGTGAAGGGCGGCGTTGGTTCCTGCCCGTCTGCGCTGGAGGTCACCTGTCTCCGGGGCGCCACGGCCCCCTCAGTAAAGTTTCCCTCCCGGTGCGGACGGAGCTCCAGATGGCGGCCTCCTGGGCGCCCCTGGTCACCCTGCGCTCCGCGGCGCGCAGCCGGCTGGCCGGGAGAGGTGTGGGGCGCGGGCCGCGGGCCGTTCGGACCCCTCCTCCGGCCCCCGGCCGCGGGCGACCCCTTTGCAAAGGTCAGTGACCGTGCCGCGAGCGGGCCGCGCGGCGAGGAAGGCTCCGGAGGAGGCTGCCTCTGAAATTAATATTTATCCATTTTTAACTGTATTTCGGTGCCTCGTCCCGAAGGAGCCCCGAGCGCCGCAGGTTCCACCCGACGGTCAGAGGTCAACCCGGGGCTCGCCTAGGCAGCCGCGAGCCGCCGAGCTCAGGTGTGCAAGCGCAAGCCTGGCTTGGAGCGCTGGGCGGGCAAGTGTGCAGTTGGCGTCCGGGGGCCCGAACACCCAACGCCACCCGGGTCTCATGGCTGAGGAAGGGCTTGGCAGCTTCGCCACCGACCCCTGGCCCCTCCCGTCTCAGACGCGGAGCACCAGAGCCGCTCTTATTGGTCACATCCCCAGGCTTTCCTTTGGTCACTGGGCCTGTATTCGTTTGTTGGGCTGTGGTGAGTTCGCGAACGAGCGGATTGTATTTTGACTGACCTAGGCCACAAGAGTGCCAACTTGTTGTCCGAGACTTGGTCTCAGTGTGCGCAGGCTGGCCTGGAACTTGAGGTCCGCTGCTTCGGGTTCCCAGAGGTGGCTGCCGGCTCCTGAGGACGCGCAGCCCTGTGTGCGCTTTGGTTCTCTAGCTCTTGGGGGCCTGGGTGGTGTCTGGTGCGCAGATACTTCAGACCCAACGAAGTTACTCTCACGGCCTCCGCATCCGCAATTGCGCTTTTCCTTTTCTCCTCTGTGTAACTCTGTGTAACTTACTACGCTGATACAGTTTAACGAAGTATATACGTTAATAGTGAGTTTCATCGTCTCAAAACAAGTTTCCTTCAGTCACTGAAATCAATGCTAGAACCATTATCCGCAGATGGCACAACTGACAGAGCCTGCTACCAAGCCTGAGTCCGGCCCGGGATGCATATGGTGAAAGGAGAGGAGCAACACTTACACCTTGTCCACACACACACTCACACACACATTCACACAGACGCACACTCACACACACAGACACACACACACTCACACACTCTCACACACTCACACACACACACACACATACACACACACATTCACTCACACACACTCACACACTCACACAGACACACACTAACACACTCACACACATATACACACACACTCATTCACACACACACTCACACAGACACAACACTCACACAACACTCACACACACTCACACTCACACACACACATTCACACAGACGCACACTCACAGACACACACACTCACACACTCACACACACATACACACACATTCACTCACACACACTCACACAGACACACACTCACACACTCACACACTCACACACACATACTCATTCACACAGACTTTCACACTCACACACTAACACACTCACACACATATACACACACACACATATACACACACACTCATTCACACACACACTCACACAGACACAACACTCACACAACACACACACTCTCACACTCACACACTACATACTCACACCCACTCACACCCACACTCTCACACAATACACTCACACACACACACAGACACTCACACACTCACACACACACACAGACACTCACACACTCACACACACACACATACACAACACCTACAACTTGTCCTCTGACACTCTGACACACAGACTCTCACACACACATACAGGTTTTTTTTAAGTAAAAAATATTTCCTTCCATTTTCTAAACAGGAGAAAAACTGGTTTAAATCTTGTCCTTTGAGTCCCCAGGGTTAATGGTTATTTAGGATTTACACTTTTATTTTATCTCCATTTGTTTTTTTCTTGTTTGAAGTTTCATTTAGGAAAAAGTCAGCTTAAACAAAGGGAGGAAATAAGTGATGGAAAAGGCTGTAAGGGAAGGAAGGGCAGGCTTTTGCTCACTTTTGGAGCTGCTGTGCTGGCAGGCAAGGCCTCCTGTGTGCTAGGCCAGCCCTCTCCCGCTGAGCCGCCAGCTCTGAGCCTTCAGCTCTGAGCCATCAGCTCTCTTCTGTTTTGAGATGGGGCCTAACTTGCATGGGGGCTGCTTTGAATTGACTCTGTAGTTCAGGTGGGGCCTGGGCTCCTTCTACTCCTGAGCATCTGTATGAGCCTTTGCCTGCATGTATGCCCCTAACACTTGTAGTGTGTGGAAGAGGGTGCCAGTCACAGACAGTTAGTTACAAGCTGCTGTGGGCACTGAGGACTAACCGAGTCCTGCAAGAACAGCCAGTGCGCATAACCATAGAGCCATTTCTTTAACCACCCCCCCCTTTTCTTTTTGGTTATTGCAGACAGGGTTTCTCTGTCCTGGCACTCGCTCAGTAGACCAGGCTGGTCTTGAACTCATAGAGATCCGCCTGCCTCTGCCTCCCGAGTGCTGGGACTAAAGGCGTGCGCTGCCACCACCCAGCCAATTTTAATGGTTAAAAGGAAGAAGACGTTTATTAGACAGCAGAGTGGCTGTCTGTGCTTGGGGCATGGGTGGTAATGGTAACACCTGTTGCCTGATCATAACATCACAGCAGGTTTGAGCCTGAGCTACACAGTGAGTTCTAGTCCAGCTTTGTCTCAGCAAACAAACACCTAACAACAACAACAAAATCATATTGGTATGGGTAGAAATGTGACGACATTGTTAATTCAGTTTAAGTCTTACACTAAATGTAAGGAGATGTGGGAATAAACTGGATTCTAGCCCTTGGAAGGGAGATAGAATTGTAACACCTAACATTCGATAGTTAATTTGATAGCTGATGTATGAAGAGCCCCCCCTTTTGTTTTCTTAAAAAAATTATTCACAGTCACACACATATATTTGAGCCAGGGTCTCAGCTGCAGCCGGCCTGGAACTCACTTGCCTCAAACTCAGTCCCCATGTCCTGGCCTCCCAGCTGTGGTTACAGATGTGAGCCACTAGGCCCAGCTGAGCCTCTTCTATAGTCTACGCAGACGGCTAGTCATTTTCTTGCACTCTGAGTTTCGTTTGTTTGTATTTTCAGCCGAGTGTGGTAAGGACAGCATACGGTCCTTCCCGGTTTGTATGGTTCTGAGGGAGAGCAGCCAGAAATGAAGCTGGGATGGGGAGCTGCCTTTGGTGTCAAAGGTTTCAAAGGGCAGTTGATGCAGAGGGAGCTGTCCAAGCTTAGAAAGATGCTGTGGAACTTTCTTTGGAAGAAGTGTGGTCAGATTTGTTTCAGCAACGTGTGCTCCTGGGGATGCCAGCTTGGGGGAACGAGATAGGGTGGGTGCTTAAGGGAAACTAAATCAAAACCAGAAAGGAGCCCAAGAGCAGCAATCACATTTTCTGGCTTTAAATTTTCTTTACAAACAACTCCGGCCCCGAGGAGGGGCAGCAAACACTTCGAACCCGAGCCATCTCCCCAGCGCCAAGGTTCGGTCTTGACTCATTAAACTTGGGGTGTTTGTGATGTGCTTGGCAGAGGAGCCCAGCTGGTGTGGGATGCCAGGGGCAGGAAGAAACGGGAAGCAACGTAAAGCAGGATGGAGGCCTTGCCGGGGCAGGTTTGTAGCGTGGAAAGTGGAAAATCTGAGTTCCAAGGAAGCATGTTATAGAAAGAAGGGGCCGCCAGGGAAAGCAGAGAAGACCTGCAGAGCTAGGGTGCGCACCCACAGGGAGGGCGTCTCTAGCTTTTCCAAAATATAAAAATCTCCGCCTAAAATTCTGCTTTACTTAAGCTGGCCTAGGAAAAGTGTGTTTTGTAGAGGCGGGGACTACGAGGGTGAAACCTCAGGGCCTCCTTTGTCAGCCCACCTTCTGCAGCACCGGCTCCATTCTTAGCTGCTGCTGCTGGATGGTCCCTCCTTTTCCTGCTCACTTCACCATCTCATCGCAGTCCATGAACATAAGAGGTTTTCCCGACGAGAATGCAGGCAGCGCCGAGGCCGGGCTCGCCGTGTGGCTTGGTGGAATTATTAGTAATGTAAAATGGTCTTAGGACTTATTTCGTGTGTGTGTGTGTGCGTGCGTGCGTGCGTGCGTGCGTGCGTGTGTGTGTGTGTGTGTGTGTGTGTGAAGGCCAAAAGTCAACTTTGGGTATTGTTTCTAAGGACCCGCATACCTGCTTTTTTGAGAAAGGTCGTCAGGAGACGTAGGCTAGGTTGGCTGGCCAGTGACCTATAGGCTTCTATTGTCACCTTCTCAGCACGGGTTGTAAACATGGACCAACTACCATGCCAGACTTTTCATGAGAGCTGGAGACTCGGGGCAGGTCTTTCGCTTGCACACTAGCCTTGTGGATGTACTTGGTATTTCTTAATTTGGTGGCTATTTGTATGTGAAACAATTCAAATCCATTAGCATTTATTATTAGAGATAAGCATTCATGCCCACTCTTTTATATTTTCAGTTTTTCAGATTAAGGTTTTTCTGTGTAGCCCTGGCTGTCCTGGAACTCGCTCTATAGATCAGGCTGGCTTCAAAGTTAGGGATCCATCTGCCTCTGCCTCTTGGGTGCTGTATGAATCACTGATGTACATTACACTGTACTGATCCTTCTTTAAACTATATTGTGTGTGTGTGTGTGTGTGTGTGTGTGTGTGCTGTGTGTGTCTGGTATGTGTGTGTGGTATGTGTGTGGGTGTGTGTCTGGTGTGTGTGTGTGGTGTGTGTGTGTGTGGTGTGTGTGTCTGGTGTGTGTGTCTAGCATGTGTGTGTGTCTGGTGTGTATGTGTCTGGTGTGTGTGTGGTGTGTGTCTGGTGTGTATGTGTCTAGCATGTGTGTGTGTCTGGTGTGTGTGTATGTGGTGTGTGTGTGGTGTGTGTGTGTGTGTGTGTGTGGTGTGTGTGGTGTGTGTTGGGTGTATGAGCTGTGACCCACTATGGCGTTTAGAGGACAACTCTGTGAGGTTGCCCCTCTCCTTCTGTCTTTATATGGGTCTGAGGATCAAACTCAGGGGTGAGGTTTCCCAGCATAACTCCCTACACCTTGTCTACTCCACTCCCTCCCTCCCTCCCTCCCTCTCTCCCTCCCTCCCTCCCTCCCTCCCTCCCTCCCTCCCTCCCTCCCTCCCTCCCTCCCTCCCTTCTTTCCTTCTTTTCTTTGGGTTTTTTTTCCTAAGACAGGGTCTCACTGTGTAGTTCTGGATGTCCTAGAGCTCACTGTATGGACCAGACTGGACTCGAATTTACAGAGATCTGATCGCCTAAGCCTCCCGAGTGCTGGGATTAAAGGCATGTGCTACTGTGCCAGCTATATTTTCTTATAACCCACCAAGTGTTGCGCATATATACATATATATGAGCGTGGTGTGGGGTGGACACTGCAACATGGGTAGCCTACCAGGGGCTACTCCACCAAAGAAAATGCCAACTGCTAATGCTCCTCAGCGACGGGTGGGGGCCTTGCCCGCCCCATTCATGCTTGGATCTTGGCTGGCGTGAGCGTGTGCATTTAAGCACAGTCGAGCTCATGCACACAGCAGCTGTGTCATACTCAGAACAGAGTGTCTCTTTCCTAGCCTCATCCCCATCCTCTGGCTCTCACATTCTTTCTGCCCCCTTCTCTGATGTTCCCTGGGCCTCGGCGGAGCTTGTGTATTTGGGAGTGGGTAGGAGCTGATGCAGACGTCCCTGTTCTCGGCACTCTGACCAGCTAATTGTGCTCCGCACTGACCTCTACCCACTGCAGAAAGAAGCTTTTCTGACCACGGAGGAGACTAGCACCAACGTATGGGTATACATGAACATATTTAGAAGGCAGTTTGACATGGCTGTCTAGCAAAACAACAGCAGTAGGGTCTGTCCCCGCCCGGCCCTGATGACCCTGCCCCTGTATCTCTTGACCAGATCTGTAGTACGGGTGGAGCAAGCCTCAACTCCAGCAAGAGGGCAGTTGTTTCCCCCACAAGAGTCATGCCACCACTACACCACGGCATCTTGTGTGGCAGGT
Source organism: Cricetiscus sungorus (assembly GCA_030556225.1). NCBI lineage: Eukaryota > Metazoa > Chordata > Mammalia > Rodentia > Cricetidae > Cricetiscus > Cricetiscus sungorus. The sequence goes on from JANBXA010000731.1 coordinate 2,899,610, forward strand.
CAGTATGGGAGGATTCAGGGTCCAGCTGTGGGTGCGATTATTGATGTCTTCCTTAGTGGCTGGAAGTTTCCGGGTCAGTTGCAATACTGGTTTTTTTTGTTTTTTGTTTTTTGTTTGTTTGTTTTTTTTTTGTCCTTTTAAAAACTCATTTTTAAGTCTATGGTGTAGAGTGCAATAATTGGATACATGGATATAGTGTGTAATGATGATGTCAAGACAATTACCACCTATTTCTGCTGGGAACCTTCCAACTCCCCCCTGTTACATCTTAATAAGATATGTATAAGTTGTGTGCTGTAGTCTTCCCGCTGTATTCTGATACCCATTACCTGGCTTTCCTCTGTCTCCCTTCATCTCTAGCTTATCAAGTGTTTGACCCTGTGCTCCTGTGGAAGCCAATTTTAGCCTCATGTATAGGGAGGGCATGCAGTGAGCAGTGTGTCTTTCTGTGCCCGGCTTGCTTCACTTGGAGCACTGCCATAGGGTTGCACTGTCTTACCTTTCAACTGCGAGGCCCCAGCACACTCCACTTTAAACTCTCCACTCACCTGTGGATAAACATGCAGTTAAAATGAACCGGGTGCGGGACTGTAGCTCAGTAGCTGGACTGCTACAGCATGCACAGCGCCCTCGGCTTGATGCCTCATAACCCAAACGTGGCGGCTCACGCTTGTAACCAACCCCAGTGTGCGGGAGGTGGAGGAGACCCGAAGCTCACGGTTATAGCGAGCTACACAGGGAGTTTGAGGCCTGTCCGCATGGACGAGACCCTGCCTCGGTCAAACAGCACAACAAAGAGACCGGTCATTCTCTTTATCAAGCCAAAGAACAGAGATATCTGTAGACCTCGTTATCAAATAGTGTGCGAGCAGGGAGTTACCCAGTATGCTGGGCCGTGCCCATGATTACTTCAGAATGGGTTTATTCAAATTTTGAGGCAGGATTTTACTGATTTGTTATCATGAAATTTAAAGTACTGTTTTTTTTTTTTTTTTTTCCCTTTTGTAACGCTGTACACATTGGCACATTTAACGTTAACTACCTTCCTTCTCGAGGAAAAGAATGATAACCAGGGAGCATTTAGTTTAATTTTCATAATTTTTCTATTTAAATCAAAAGCAGCCTTTTAAAGCCCATAAATCAGCCTTTTATAAATAAAGTAAATCATCTTGTGATGCATTCCTTGATGATGGCTTATGCTGTTTTTCTAAAGAAAGAGTTTAATTAAGATTTGATTTTCTTTATTCTGCACCTTGTTTACTCATCAGCAAATCAAACACAGGTCTTTAGTGTCACCGAGAAGGCTTGACTTTTCAAGTCCTCATGACCATTTCAGTTCTCAGAAAAGAAACTGGATATCTATCTTTTGGGTATGATTAGTACGCAATGGAACAGGAGGAGCTGCCTCTGACCCAGGTTAAGCTCTGCCGCGTAGCAGGACACCACTGGTCAGTGGCTACCGTTGACAGTCTGCCAGAATCAACACAAATGTACAAATAACTCAGGGATAATTTGTACACAGTATTTGAATGATGTTTAATAAATATGCATTAAAAAATCTAATTACAGTAATGAAGTTTACAGCTGAAATTTTAATCCAGCCCTTTAGAAATATTAAACGTGCTTTTCCTGATTGTGCATTTTTTTCTCACAGCAGTTGGGTAAACATTTTAAACTAGAAATCGAAATGCCTTATAGAGTTTTGATTTCATTTAACTAAGCATGTATTTCTTTCCCTTTGTGGAGAATGGAAACTTTATTGCTCTTTAACTGGTAGTTTGAAGAATTTTTCATTCGTTCCGACTTGGGACCAGTGGAGGTATGTGCTTCCGGGTGCCTGGCAGCTAACTCCTGACCTGGGCTCCACTCTGGGTCTATTTCCTCATCTTTGGAACGGGGCCGGCAGTCTGTGCCTTTCTTGTGGGTCATTGGCGAGGCTCAAACAGCTGTCATATGAGTCCTTTGAAAGCTGTCAGAAATGTGTGGCTGTGCCGGCGCTAACTGACCCTCTGGTGGTGAAACCCCAGACAGTGGCTTTCAGTCAGTGAGTGCGCCCGCTCATGTTGGGCAGAATGGCGAAGCTTCCTGAACTGCAGAGAATGCTGTTGACAGTGGACACAAGGCCAATGTAGCCCACCCTGTTCTGGAACAAACAGTGATTCAGTTACCTTAGCCTCCCCATGCCCAGGGCTGGATCACAGCTGGGAGCCACCTAGCCTAATTCAGTTGTTCTCAGATCATCCATGGAGCCTCTGTAGATAACCTGGAGAGAGAGAGGGGAGAGAGAGAGGGAGAGAGACTCTTGATATGGACACCTGTCTGGAACTCTATGTTGTGAAAGGTGGCCTTGATCAAGCAGCCTGAGTCGGCTTCCTAAGTGCTGTGTATGCAGGCATATACCACCACCTTGGGCTTTCAGAAAAAGGAAGAGAATATTTATGCATCCTGAGGCTTTGATTGCTCCCACCCCATCCCAGGGGTGCTTGACACCTGCGCAATGTTTCTATTGGCTGACTTTTGGGCAGCCTAGTTTTGGTTAATTTGACACAAACTAGAGAGACCTGGAAAGAAGGAACCCCAACTGAGGAATTGCATCCATTAGATATGACTTTGGGGCATTTAAAAATTGCCAATTGATGAAGGAGGGCTTATGCCACCCACTGTGGGAGGCTCCATCCCTAGGCAAGTGGTCCTGGGTTGTGTAAGAAATGTGGCTGAGAAAACCTGGAAAGCTAGCCGGCTGGCTGTGCGCAGTGCCCTCTGCTCCAGCTCCTGCCTCTGGGCCCTGTTTTGACTTCCCTGAATGTTGAACTGTGGCTGGCACCCTTTCCTCCTAAAGTTGTTTGGTCAGGGTTTTATTGAAGCAATAGGAAGCATAATAGGAATAAAATTCTGGGTCACATCACTGGGCATTATGTTCTGAAGTCTCACTGACATAATGATGTCTGGTGAAGTGATCCGGCATTGACGTTTCCTTCATGTGTAGTGGCCTGCCAGCCTCTCTAAATAAACGACGGTGACTTACCGCACCGCACCACAGGTTTTAGACGGGATACTCTCTGTCTAGTCCTGCCATCCTAGAACTTGTTATGTAAACAAGGCTGGCCTAGAATGTATGTTTGCCTTCTTGGTTCACTTCCTGAGTGCAGGGTGGGAGTGAAGGGTTACAAATGTGTATCACCACACTTAGCCGTTGTCTTTCTCCCTCTCCCTCCCTCCCTCCCTCCCTCCCTCCCTCCCTCCCTCCCTCCCTCCCTCTCTCCCTACAGAGCTGCCTGTGTCACTTAGGCAGATCTCAAAGCCATTCTTCTTTAGTCTTATTACAGGCGCCCACCTAGGTATGCCTAGCAAATGATTTCCCACCTTTTTCTCTACAGGGGATCAAACCCAGGGCCCTAGATATGTTAGGTAAATATTCTGTCATTAGTCTAAACTCCTAATACCTAATGTCAATTGAAATAATTTTTCCATTCATTTTAGTTTATGTGTATGAGTATTTTGCTTACATGTATGTATGTGTACCATGTACATGCCTGGCACCCTTGGAGGCCACAACAGTATGTTGGATCCCTTGGAACTGGAATTACATACAGTTGTGAGATATGGGTGGTCAGAACCACATCCAAGACCTCTGCAAGAGCAAAGAGTGTTTTTAACTGTGGGGCCATTTCTCCAGGTCATCAATACTACAGCCATTTTATACTTATAGATACTGGGGTACTCCCAATTTTTAGCTAATTCTAGTTATGATACTGTATGAATATGTCTTTGTATACATTTTGGTGTAGATATATACTTTTTGTTGAGTAGAATTACTGCCTCATATTATATACATATGTTTAGCTAGAGTAGATATCTCCAGTTTTCCAAAATGGTTATATCAATTTGTTTAATGTTGTTTATTTGTTTGTTTGTTTGTGTAGCCCTGGCCAGCCCAGAACTCACTATGTAGACTAGGCTGGCTTTGAACTCACAGACATCTGCCTGTCTCTTATAGCCCAGGTTGGATTCATACTGGGTTTGTAGTTGAGCCTGACCTTGAACTCCTGATCTGCTTCTACCCCCAAGTTCTAGGGTCAGAAGAGCCCAACTTTCAGTCCTTCTGCCCCAGTCACCTGAGTACTGAATTGCAGGGTGGGCCAGCGCTCCCAGCTTCCCAGATCATCTTTTCACTGGCGTTATCGGAGATTTTAGTTCACACATATAGACTATTTTATCACTTTAGTAGACATGTCTCAATATTTATTATATACTTTGTTTTTCCTTTCCCCGATGACTAGTGTTGATGAAAAACGCAGCTCTCTCTTTAAAGTAAATAAGAAATACTTTATTCTGAGTCCAATATGAGTAGTGGTGGCCTAGGGACATGGATTCAAATTGCCTCAAATACTGTTTTCCAGTGTGGTAATGGTCCCATGATGTTTTTATAGCTTCAGGAGAAAGGAAGTCATAGGTAAATCAAGTGCTCTTCAAATATGTTGGTATTTGAAAGTACTGGGGCCTATCAGACCCCCCATTTTTAAATTCAGCCTATCCCTTCTCACATACCAGCTGTTTTCTCAACATCTGACATTTTCTTCCTTCCTTCCTTTCTTTTTTAAGATTATTTATTTGTTATGTATACAGCTTTCTGCCTGCATGTATGCCCACAGGCTAGAAGAGGGCACCAGATCTCATTACAGATGGTTGTGAGCCACCATGCGGTTTCTGGGAATTGAACTCAGGAACCCTGGAAGAGCAGCCAGTGCTCTTAACCACTGAGCCATCTCTCCAGCCTCACTGACATTTTCTAATCAGGTAGTTTCTAGGTTGTTTTCACTGGCTATGACAAAACACCATGATTAAGCCAACTTATAAAAGAAAGCATTTGATTTTATGCAGGCAGGCATGGCTCTGGGGCAGCAGCAGCAGCAGCAGCAGCGGCAGCAGAGAGAGAGAGAGAGAGAGAGAGAGAGAGAGAGAGAGAGAGAGAGAGAGAGAGAGAGAGAGAGAGACTGCGCTCAGTGACACATCTCCTCCAAATGTTTCCCCAAATGGGACCAAGCGTTCCAGTATCTGAGCCTCTATGGCCTTCCTCAGTCAACGCTGTGCAGTAGGATGCCCTCAATAAGAGGGCAGCTGAGGAGACCATCCTTAGCTTTGGGGCCGGTCTGTCAATACACTCCAAAAGGTTTTGCCTAGTCGTCAGAAGGACGCAGGTCAGACGCTGAGGAGGGCAGTGAGTGCTACTAAGGGAAGAAAGATGACCCAGCTCAGGGACTTCCGCACTCCAGCTCTGCAGCCACGGAGCAGTCACCCAACGGTGCAGAATCCTATGCAGAGGACTGGCCTTCTCCCTGGGGATTTCAGGTCACAGGACTGAGGTTGGACACCTTTGCATACACTTACTGGACACTTATGTAGGCTCGTTCATGATTCATGACATGAAATTTGTTTGTTGTTTTTTTTTGAGACAGGGTTTCTCTGTATTACTTTGGAGCCTGTCCTGGAACTCGCTCTTTAGACCAGGCTGACCTTGAACTCACAGAGCTCTGCCTGCCTCTGCCTCCCGAGTGCTGGGACTAGAGGCGTGCACCACCAACGCTCTGCTCTTGACATGGAATGTTAAGGCTTTGGCCCACTTACTTTCTTTCTTTCTTTCTTTCTTTCTTTCTTTCTTTCTTTCTTTCTTTCTTTCTTTCTCTCTTCCTTCCTTCCTTCCTTCCTTCCTTCCTTCCTTTCTTTCTTTCTTTTGTTTTTTTCTTTTTCTGTTGCTTTGCCTAAACCTCTGTGTCACCCCCCCATCCCCCCCATCCTCCCCCCCCCCCTGCGCCACAGACTGCTCAGTGGGTAACAGGTCTGCGTGGAGACCAAGACTCGGATGACCAGGTCAGGAGTGGCTTCAGCTTGACAGACAGACACAAACACACCTGAGGAGGTTTGCGAACTGCTGCATTTTTTACTTCTCAGCATCGGGCTCTTATGCAGAAAGTTTAAGGAACAGATCTTTAGCCACAGATTTATCCTAAATCTTAAATTTAAAGATTTACAAACATACTATAAAGGCGTCAACAATTACTTTGAAACATGAGATCGTAAATACATCTAAACAAATGTGTAGCCGGGAACCTCTGTTTATTTTGGCCTGCTTGTGGTCAGTGTATCAGAGATTTGATTTGTTGAATTTAGAGAATAATCTTTGTCTCTGGATAGTAAACTTTTAATAGTATTGATTTAGGGGCCTTAAGATCCCAAATTAGAGTATTGTAGTGAATCCCACAGCAGCTTTGCTGCGGGCGGGCTAATTACAGGCAGGGTCACATTGTGGGCTGCTTCTTACAGCCTTAGCCCTAATTGATTTATCAGGCCCTGGGCTGACATCTGAAGTCACAACTGGCACCTTAGGATCTGTATCTGAAGGCACAGAGGGCAATATCCATCTATTGACTGCTGATCTGTATCTCTTTCAGTTCCTGAAACTATGTCTAAGTGTTCTCTAGGCTTCTCTGAATTAACAGTGGAGCTACAGGCTAAAATATCCATGAATAAAAGGCAATATTGTTATCATAGCACAAAACACATCTAGCACCCATTCCAAACAGCCAGCCAAGCAAGCACCTGCAGGGACCTGGACCACTTTTCCCCAGGAGGTGTAACCACGTGTGGTGGGAACCTCTGGACAGATAGCCATTGAGATTTCTCTCAGCCATTGCTACACTGTCTCCACTGGGGCTGGTGTGGCACCCCCCCTTCTTTCTCTTATAGGGTCTTGGCTGTTTTGGAATTTGAGAACCTCTGACCTTAACCTGTGGGGTACTGGGTGGGCACTTGTGTGACAACACCCAGCCTAGTTATAGTTGGTTTGTTTATTTTTGTTGTAGTTAGGAAACCCTCAAAGGTCAGAGCTTTACCTTTATACCCTGCGGAAGGTAACACTCTCCTTGGGCAGAAGCACAGATCTTTTTCTTAGCTCAGAGCTTCCTGTGTCCCCCAGTGCCAAGGGATGGGACATAAGCAGCAGGCTTGCATCGCAGAGGGGAAACCATCTCTCTTTGGGGTCTGCAAACAAACTTTCCCAACCTTTGATCTGAAGAGAGAGAACATGCTAGACCAGAACCCTGCCCTCCGCTTGGGTGGATAATCCCTTTGGCTTTGGTGGTCTCTGTCATAGCAACCCTGATGTGTCAGGAAAAGTACCGTGGCAGTCTGTAAGCTGGGCACTGACAGACTGAGCCCTATGGGGCCTACACACCTCTCTTAGAGAAATACTCACATTACTTGCCCTGTTTGTTTTGAATTTAAAATACTTACATTAAATCTAGATGTGGTGGCATGGATCCCGGAGCTTGGGAGATGGTGGCAGGAGACTGAGCAGCTAAAGATTGTCCTTAGCTACCTAGTAAGGTTGAGGTCAACCTGGGCTGTATACTACCCAATCCTTGAACAAACAAAGTATCTGGCAGTTGTGTTGGTGTCTGGTGGGGTGAACTCTAAATTAAAGTCTTGTTTTTCAGTATCAGATGCTTCTTGCTGAATGGCCTATGGCGCCCAAAGCTTACTTCATTCACTCCTCGAATAATGCATGCTTATCGTCTACCCTGCCTCTACTGGGCGCTGTAGATACTTGGTAAACAGCGAGTTATACAGATATGGTACCTTCTTGTACTTTTCAAACGATTAAAAATGTGTAGTTACAGATTGATAAAAGAAAAAAAAAAAAAACAGTGATGAGATTTTCTATTCTGGGCTGAGCTAGTTTGGTTGGTAAAGGTGCTTGTCCCTAAGCCAAGTGATCTGAGTTATACCTGCGACTCACATGATGGAAGGAGGGACTGACTGCCACAAGTTGTCCTTCGACCTCCAAAAGAACGTTCTTGCAGATTTTATTTTGAAAAAAACAAAACAAAACAAA
>JANBXA010000731.1:2910000-3082500 GCA_030556225.1 Cricetiscus sungorus
AGCCCGCTATAGGACTCGCAGCAACTTCTCTCCGGCGCCATGTCTGCCTGTCAGGCTTTTTGTCATGATGATAGTGGGCTAAACCTCTGAACAGTAAGCCAGCCAGTTAAGCATGTGCCTTTACAAGAGCTGCTGTGGTTGTGGGATGTCTTCACGGCAATAGGAAATGACCACAACGTGTGTTTTTGCCCTGTTTCGTTATGGTTCACAATGCCGGTTGAGGTTGTTAGCATAGTGAAGCCAAACTGGCAAGAAGTGAGCAGATTATTCTGCCATTTTTCCTCGTCTTTGGGCTGTACGTCAAATGTAGGGTCACAGCATCCCACACTAGTTCAGCTTGCCTGAGAAGTTCACTGTTTTCCCAGCCCTGTGATCATTACTGGTTCCAATAATGTCACCATGCTTCATCACTAAATTTAGGAGTCCAGCCATGACTTTGGATAAGGCCTGATGAGGGCCCCAAGTTCGCCTCTTAGCATTGATGGCTTTGAGAGCACTGCCGGCAGCTTCTCTGTGCTTCTGTTCCTCTTTCTTTGTTCCGCTTTCTTCTTTGCGACAAGGGTTAATGTGGTCCAGGTTAGCTTTGTGTATCCTGAATAACGGGGTTGCCCTTGAACTCCGGTCCTCTTACTACCGCCTCCCAGGCGCTGAGCAGCCCAGCAGGTTCCTTGTCTTTGAAGCTCCGATAAGGTGAAGATGGAACGGGTTGGTACACAACGGCGAGTTAATCAGTAAAGGTTGGCAGTTGTGGCTGCTGCTGCTGCTAACTATGTGGCCTGGCAGTTTGCTTAGCCTTCAGTGGTACTGTAGTTTGAAACCCCCCCTTCCTGCCCCGCCCCCCCCGTTTCTGCCCCTTCAGTGGTACTGTAGTTTGACCCCCCCCATTCCTGCCCCGCCCCCCTGTTCCTGCCCCGCCCCTACCCCCGTCCTGCCCCCCCATTCCTGCCCCGCCCCCCTGTTCCTGCCCCGCCCCTACCCCCCTGTTCCTGCCCCCCCTTCTGCCCCGCCCCCTGTTGCTGGGATGACAGGCATGTGCCAGTTCTGACTAAATGTACAGCCAGTGAGCTGTGGCGTACTGTGAAGTTTTCCAAACAGTTGGCTTGCAGAGAGCTGTCTGTGACAGAAGATACAGCATTGAGGGTTAGAGAGAGCAACACGGACTCTCCCTGTAACACGGATAAATAAATGGCCCAGAGACTGATACTGGGGTTCAGGCTTCATGCTGAAGGTCAGAAAAGCAAAGCAGCTGGTCTCTGGCTCAGGCTGAAAGGGCTGATCCGCACACGAGCTCTTCACCAGGTCTCAAACTGCTGCCTCTCCTCAGCGTGGCTGGAGAACGGATGCCTCTCTGAGACCTTGCCTCTGTCTTACACACTTCCCTAATGATGGGATTAAAGGTGTGAGCTATGAGTCTCTTTTAGACTGATTCGCTCCTGTGTAGACCTGGGTGGCCTTGACACACAGAGATCTCTCTCTTAATCCCGAGTCCTAGGACTAAAGGTGTGCACCACCATCGCTTAGCTTCTGCTGCCGAGATTAAAGGTGCATGCCTGGCTTCTATGGCTTGTGCCTGACTTTGCTTTCTGAATCCTCAGTCAAGCTTTAATAAATCATAACTAATATACCACTACACTTCCCTTTTTGTTTGTAGATTAGTGTGTGGAACTTCAGAGTACAATGAGACAAATTAATAGAAATCAAAATAATAATAATAATATGGTAGCAGCCTGTCACATAATTTGTGTATACTGGTGTAGTAACAGATTTAAAGTCTTTTGTATTTCAGTTTATACAGCTGCTCTCCAGGGCGAGGCTGGCCAGCCGCAGCCTTGAGCGTCTTGCAGAGAGAATCTTTGTTCGTTGGGTGACTAGCTGTGTTAGCCTCTTCCTTAGCTCTTCATCATTTTCTTTTTCAAAAAAAAAAAAAAAAAAAAAAGGAGGATGTGTGCACATACATAAGGATGACTGGTAAGTAACAATAAAAGCAGTGAGGGGTGCTAAGCTTCCCAAAGCTGGGTGCCGAGGACACAGTGCTCTGTCTCCAGGCCGTCCTGTGCGCAGCCTGCGGAAGGGAAGTATTTACACATGGAACTGGGGATAGGAAGACCTAAGAGTGGCTGCGGAATCTGGTGACAATGAGCCCTGGAAGGGGGTGGGTGTCAGAAGCCATCTCTTCAAGGCCTGTCATCACAGGCTCAGAGTGAACAGGATGTGACTAGTGGCTGTGACAGGAAGGGAGGAGGGCTTTTGCTGTTATTTTTAATGTTTTTTTTTTTTTTTTAAATAGATGGGAGTTGAGGGATAGAAAAAAGATTGAGTAGGAAGCCTGGTGTGGTGATACACACTGCTGAGGTTACTTTCCAGCCTGGTCCCCATACCCTTCATCCTCAAATAAGCACACAGACGCTATCTTAGTTATAAAACTGTTGACTGATAAATAAGGCTCCCCATTGGCTAGCTCTGCTGTAGTTATTAACCCATATCTATTAATCTATTTATTCCCACGTGGTCTTGACTTACTGGGGAACGCCTGGCACATGCTATCCTCCCGGTCTCTCCATGGTGACTCTTCTGCCAGTCTCTCTCCCTGCCTCCCTTTCCCAGAATTCTCTGTGTCCTGGTTTCACCTATTTTCCTGCCTTATTGGCCAGACAGTGTTTTATTCATCAACCAATAAGAGAAGCACACATACAGAAGGACGTCTCCATCACACACACTGGTAATCCCAGAGTCTACAAGGAGGAGAGGGGGGACTGTGAGCTGGAGGACGGTGTGTGCTACACAAGCCTTGTTTCAAAACGCAAGTGAAAAGGAAGAGAAAAGAAGAAGCAGTAGGGAGCAGGGGGAGACTGAAGAGATGGTGCGGCTAGTGAAGACAAGAGATTTGAACGTTACAAAGGCAGAGCGGGATGTGGTGCTGCACACATTTGACGCAGCTCCAGGGAGCAGAGGCACGTGGATCTCTGTGAGTTCAAGGCCACCCTGGTCTACAAAGTGACACATGCGCATGTGGAGGTCAGAGGACAGCTTATGAAGATGGGTTCTCTCTCCCCTTCCACTGTGCACTTTCTAGGGTCAAGCATGCATCATCAGAGTTGGTGGCAAGTGAGCCAGCTTGTTGGCCCAGCATAAGGGTTATGGTGATGGTTACATAGGTACCTGTTGCCTAACACATACCAGATTTCTGATCAGATGAAGGAAAGCGGATATTCAGTGGAAGGACATTGTTTAGAGAGTGTCACTCTTGACTTTTTTTGGCTTCTATGATCCTGTCCTCCCCTGCCCCCTCAGTAACTCAACTATTGCCAGGAGCCTGTCTTGCAAACAGGCATTTCTGTGGATCGCAGCCTTAGGCCTGCTGGGTTAACCTTTGCTTAATGTAATCCTAGTGGCCAGGGGGATGCTGGGAAATGGGCGTTATATATGGGCATAGGCAGGCTCCTCTCTTCCCACTTGCCCTTAACTGACAATTTTAAACTTTGTTATTTATTCTGTGTGTGTTATTATATGATGCGCATCTATGTGAGGTCAGAGTTCTGGATCAAACTCGGGTCATCAGGCTTGCAAGGCAAGTGCCTTTACCCACTAAGCCGTCTTGCTAGGCCCAAACTGAATGGAAGAGTTTCGTATATAAAAAAGTTGGCTGGATGAGAAATCACTCGTTGAACAGAATGCCAAAGCTTATAGCAGGTTGCTTTTGGTTTTGTCTCTGGTGTCTTCAACACTTTATGAAACCAACCTCCTCCGCCCAGCCCACTGGAACACACTGAGTTTTGTGGAAAACTGTGTTACTTGATTCTAGAATTGCAAAGACAGGCATTGGATAGGCTGCAGTTTCGTCTGTTGCCACAAACACTATGTTGATGGATGACATTTGCACTGGCGGAAGGTATTCTAGGCAGTGGATGGCGGTGCGGTGATGAGGGGAGCAATGGCCACAACCACGCGAGAGATGGAGCCAGAGTCCCAGCAAGGGTGGTGTGTGAGGGATGGGTGTGGAGCCAGAGTCCCAGCAAGGGTGGTGTGTGAGGGATGGGTGTGGAGCCAGAGTCCCAGCAAGGGTGGTGTGTGAGGGATGGGTGTGGAGCCAGAGTCCCAGCAAGGGTGGTGTGTGAGGGATGGGTGTGGAGCCAGAGTCCCAGCAAGGGTGGTGTGTGAGGGATGGGTGTGGAGCCAGAGTCCCAGCAAGGGTGGTGTGTGAGGGATGGGTGTGGAGCCAGAGTCCCAGCAAGGGTGGTGTGTGAGGGATGGGTGTGGAGCCGGAGTCCCAGCAAGGGTGGTGTGTGAGGGATGGGTGTGGAGCCGGAGTCCCAGCAAGGGTGGTGTGTGAGGGATGGGTGTGGAGCCAGAGTCCCAGCAAGGGTGGTGTGTGAGGGATGGGTGTGGAGCCAGAGTCCCAGCAAGGGTGGTGTGTGAGGGATGGGTGTGGAGATGAGTAGGGAGGCAGCTGTAGGACAGAGGGGAAGGCAGCATTGCTTTGGACTTTCCTAATCAGTTAAACTCCAGAACATTAAGAGTGAAAAGAGCATTTTTCTCTGATTATGAGATTCTGAATTTTGTGTTTTGTTTGTTTTTGTGTTTGTCTTTTCAGTATTTTGAAATAGCCCTGGCTGCTCTGGAACTCACTCTGTAGACCAGGCTGGCCTCAAACTCAGAGATCACCTGCCTCTGCCTCCTGAGTGCTGGGATTAACCACCACCTGGCTTCTAAAATCTTTCAGTATCAGCTGCAAGACCAAGAATCAATTAAATGCTGACACTGTCTACTGGGAATGAAAAGCAGGTTCCTAAGAGAAGCCGAGTCCATCAGTGGCTTCCTTCATGCACCAGCTGCAAACGGGATGCTCTGGCTACCCACACCAGGACTTCTGTAGCCGTTCCCACCTTAGGTTTGGTGATTACCTGGAATAGCTCACATAACTCAGGCTTATGACTTACTCAGCATGAAGGTACAACCCCAGGAAGTGAAAACTGCCCTCTCGGGACATAGCTGTGCTCAGTGACTTGGAAGCTCTCAGGCTTCGTTGCTTATGAGTAATTATGAAGCTCAACCTCTGGTCCTCCTGTTCTCCCCAGAGTTCTGTGCACGGGTTGAAAATTCAGTCTTCTGATTGCTCCATCCTCTTGGTTTCCACCCTGTGTGGAAGCTTTCCAAGTCAGAAGGGGATTGCTGTGAATAACAGAAGACGCGCCACTCAGGGAATTCTTTCGTAAGAGATGTTTTAGAAACAAGAAGATAAGCCGGGCGTTGGTGGCACCACACCTTTGACCCCAGCACTCAGGAGGCAGAGGCAGGCGGATCTCTGTGAGTTTGAGACCAGCCTGGCCTACAGAGCGAGTTCCAGGACAGGCTCCAAAACCACAGAGAAACCCTGTCTCAAAAAGCAAAAAAAAAACAAAAAACCACACACACAAACACAAACAAATATGTATGTATGTATCCTGCATTGGTTTATATGCAGGTTGAGTGTGCAGGTGCCTATAGCAGCCAGAGGCTGTTGAATTCCCTGAAACTGGGGTAACGGAGGGTTGTGAGCGCCTGCTGTGGACGCTGGGAACTAACCCTCGGGTAGAGCAGTCCATGCTCCTAACTGCTGAGATACTGCTGTTCCCCTAAAAACTGATTCCAGGCCGCCTTACTTTATAGCTCTGGCTGGCCTAGAACTTGCTATGTAGAGAGGCCAGCATGAAACTCACAGAGTCCTGACTACGTCTGTGTCTTGACTGCTGAGATTAAAGGTGTATGCTACCGCACGTGGCCCCTTAATTTCTTTGAAAGTTGTGTGTGTGTGTGTGTGTGTGTGTGTGTGTGTGTGAATTTGTCACTTGAGTGCAGCACTGTCAGCGGCCAGAAGAGGGCATCAGATTCCCCCCTTAGAGTTACGGGTGGGGCTGGAAGCTGAGTCTGCTCCGCACTCTTTAACCATCTCTCCAGCCCCTACTCAGGACATTCTGAGGACTGGTTTTAGGAACTCTTGGCAAGAATCAGGGGTTAGGACCGAATCGCCCGTTGTTGCCCCACCTGGAAGATAAACTCAAGGAGGTCCTGAAGCTCAAAGTCAGCGTCAGTTACGCAGGGAGTTGGGCTGCTGAGACCTCGTCTAAATGAACGCACGAAGGAATGGGTGAATGAAGTCTAAACTGTTGTATGTTTTTGTTTACAGCCTACACGGTCCAGACATCCCAAGGTGTCCGCCCAACAGCGGCTTCCGAGGCGCATTCAAAAGCTTTGACTGTTTGCCGCGGACCCCTGGACCACTACGACTTTCTGATCAAAGCTCGGGAGCTGCGGGACGATCAACATCAAAGAAGAGTCATTCAGCGCTTGCAGAGGCTACTGGAGGACCTGAAAGGGTACAGCATAGAGGAGGAAGGGCTCTTCTCAAAGGTGAGGCGCTCACATCGTCCAACATGGGTTCGGTGCCGCAGGGATCCCGGAAGGAAGGGGGTGGCGGACGGGCGTGCGACCGTGGCCCCTCCTGTGCTTTGCTGTGCTCCCGAGGGGCAGCAGTCTGAGATCCTCAACAGTGCAGCTGCCAACGCTTTGTTAAGGGACGCTTTGGTGGGTTCCCGAAGCTGTCCCATCCATTGGCTGCCTTCTTGTGACCGGGGAAACACCTCCAGCCCTGCCTTTTGCTGAGACCTCCCTCCTGCTTTCCCTCCCTTCCAGGACGCTCTCTCTGAACCCCCTTTATGGACCCAGTGAGGTCATGGGTATATGAGATTTTGTTTCTAAAACTCCTGTAGCATGGAGTACTTTAGTTACCCTGGATTTCTTCGTCTCGTCTTCTTTTTTCCTAAAAATCAAAACAACAACAACAAAAACAAAAACAAAAAACCGTGTGTCTGCATGTTACGTAGCACATGCGTGTGGAGGCCAGAAGAGGGCGTTAGAGGCCCTGCAATTGGAGTTACAGGTGCTTAAAAGCAGCTGTGTGGGTGCTGGGAACTGAACCTAGGTCCTCCCTAAGTGTGGTCAATGCTCTTAACCGCTGAGCCACTCTTGTAACCCCCAGCCCGGGCTTCTGTGGGCAGGAAGAAGGCACCTGATTGATTTTGTCCTTATACCCTGATATTTCCAAGGATCAATGCCAGCCTGGCCCACAACCTCCCCGCCGTGGGCGCTGCCCTGCAGCATTCCTCATTGTGCTGGAGGGGGTGTGTGTAGGGGGTGGGGGGGAGGGGAATCACTCCTGCCCAGCCCTAACCTTTGGGTGCTTCTCCTGGAAACCCTCCCTACACTCCTTACCCAGCTAACAGCTCTCTGCCTTGACCACTCTTTGGTTTTAAGGCTGTTTTTGCCTTTATATTTCTTATTAATTAATTAGTTAGTTAATTAGTGGGCAGGGTCTTGCTGTGTAGACCATGCTGGCTTCAAACTCTTAGATTTTTCCTTTCGGTGGTACATGGGGATTAAACCCAGGACCTCTCACATGCTAGGCAGGCACTCTAACCACTGAGTACCCTCCACCACGCAGGGCTGTCTGTGTGGGTGTAAGCTTCTCCTGCAGGTGAGTGGAGCATTTGCCTCCTGTTCTCTGCTGTGAGGTTTTGCTGAAATCCCGCCACAATAGGAAAATTCATACTGTGGAAGCCAGCATCATCAGATGAAGTCCCTTTAATAGTCACAGAGCTGTATACCTGAGAAATGTTTCCCCAGCTCACTGGCCACCACTCTGCTGCTTCCCATCACCCAACCATTCTTATGTTTAAGGTTATTAGGAAAAGACTTACGTGTAGCTTGTTTAAAACTCTGACGAGGGGCTGGAGAGATGGTTCATTGGTTATGAACACTTGTGGTTTTCCCAGAGGACCTGAGTTAGGTTCTCAATCCCCTTGTAGGTGGCTCACAACTTCCTGTATCTCCAGTTCTGGGGGATCTGATAGCCTTTTCTGGCCTGTGAGAGCATCTGCTCACACATGGCATGCATTGGTGCAGATACACACCTGCGCATAAAACACACAAGAACAAACAAAAATCCCAACAGACAAAAACAATAACAAACTTAAAAGAGAAAACTCCAATGAAAGTAGATTTATTATTATTTATGTTAAACTTTCTCTCTCTCTCTCTCTCTCTCTCTCTCTCTCTCTCTCTCTCTCTCTCTCTCTCTCTCTCTCTCTCTCTTTCTTAGACATGGTCTTTTCTACGTAGCCCTGGCTTACCTAAAACTTGCTACGTAGAAAAGGCTGGCCTCAGACTTAGAGATGTCTGCCTGCTTCTGCCTCCTGAGTGCTAGAATTAATGGTGTGCACTAGCCAGTAATTTTAGTTTTAAAAAGGCTCTGGAAGGATTTGGGATGCTAGATCAGTGACAATTATTGCCTAGCATGCTGGAGACCACGGCTTTCATCCCCAGTACTGTAAAACATACTAACAAGCAAACAGACCACAAAAACTGGAAAAAAAATCATTCTGAGTATTAAAAAGAGTCTTTTTTACTTTGTTATTTTACATATGTGGGAGTTTTGCCTTCATGTTTGTCTGTGTAACACATGCATGAAGTATCTTCAGAGGCCAGAAGAGGGCACCGGATCTCCTGCACCTTAGTTACGGATGGCTATGAACCACCATGTGGGTGCTGGGAGCCAAACCAGGGTCTTCTAGAAGAGCAGCCAGTGCTGTTAGCCACTCTCTCATCCATATCTCCAGACCCAAAGTCGTGCTTTTTCTGAGAATAAGAAGGCTGCCACTGATGGAAAGGAATAATGACTCCTGTGTGAGAAATAGATGTTGGAAACAAGCGCACACGTGAAACCAGGCAGGAGACGCCCTCTGCTATGAGACCAGGCTGTGGGGTGCTTTGCCGCTCACTTAACACACTGACTCTGGCCTGCCAGGCTGCGGCCACAGAGCGCCTCTAGCTGCGGTATTCTTTCTCCTTATGAGAAGCCAGGGAGTTCACGACGGAAATGCTGCCAACT
Organism: Cricetiscus sungorus; assembly: GCA_030556225.1. Lineage (NCBI taxonomy): Eukaryota > Metazoa > Chordata > Mammalia > Rodentia > Cricetidae > Cricetiscus > Cricetiscus sungorus. Next base: position 2,918,924 of record JANBXA010000731.1, read on the forward strand.
TTGGTGACTGCTTCTGGGCTGCAGAATTTCCTTTTCCTCCTGTGGTGGAAGGTGGACTCCCCTGGGGCCCTCTTCCATAAGGATATTGATCCCATCCGTGATGAGCTGTGGTTTGGATGTGGTTTGTTGGGAGTTTGGTCCCTAGTGTGGCCATGCTGAGATGTGGGGCTTGTAAGAGGTGGGGCTGTCAAGGTCCTTTGTCATCAAGGATGCTTCCCCTGGGAGGGTCTGAGGTTGTTCTCACCAGGGTTGTAAGGGTGAGCCTGGCTGCCAAGCTTTCTCTGTCTTAGGTTTTTTGTTTGTTTTGTTTTTATTTCTTGAGATAGGATCCCTTGTATGCACACTCGTGTGTGTGTGTGTGTGTGTGTGTGTGTGTGTGTGTGTGTGTGTGTGTGTGTTGGTGTGTGTCTAGGTAGTACGTCAAAATCAGGGCATTTAGCGTCTTCCTCTATTTCCTCCTTCCTCTTCTCTTGTCTTTTATTTGGGACAGGGATGGGGAGGGGGAGGGGCAACTGTGTGGGCATCTGTGTGTCCCAGTATGCATCTGGAAGACAGAGGCTACTTGTGGGGGTATTTTATTTCCTTCTGTTATGTGGGCTCTGGGGACTGAATTTCAGTTGTCAGAGTTGTCAGCAACTTCCTTTGCCTACTGAGCCATCTTTCTGGCCCTCAACTGTATTTTGGAGACAATGTCTCTCACTGAATATGGAGCTCTCTGATTGGCTAGATTGGCTAGCTGGCAAGGATCCACACGCCTCTGCTACCCCAGGGCTGGAATTACAGGTACAGACCACTGCCCCTTGACATGTATGTGTATGGTAGGGTTCTGAACTCAGGGCCTCAAGCTTCGGCACAAATTAGGCTGCCAACTAAACCATCTCCTCAGGCTCAAGGCAGGGTCATATATGTAGCTGGGGCTGGCTTTGAACTCAGTATGTAGTTGTGGATAACCTTTGAACTTACTTTCCGTCTTCCTGCCTCTCTCTGATAAGTGGTAGGATTATGGACTTGTCCCATTGTGTCTGGTTGTGCATTGCTGGGCATCGGATTCTGGTCCTGAAGCGTGCTAGGCAAGCTCTTGTAACCGCACCACACCCCAGGGGCTGCTGTAGCAGTGCGGATGAAAACTGTGCCTCTTGTGCCCTTCTGAGATGCCCCTCCTTTGTGCGGCGAGGCAGCAACCCTGCTTTCACCAGAGCCAGGGCCATGCGGTTTGGTTTGCAGCCTTCAAAACTGAGCAAAGCAGGCCTCTTCCATTTCAAATGTTAGCCCGCCTCAGCAATGCAGCGTAGGACAAACCAGCTAAAAATGGCGCTGCGGTGTACGTCTGCACTTCCTAGCATTTGGGAGGCACAGGCGGGGGTTGGGAGGTGAGGTGGGGTGGGGGAGGATCTGTGCCTGTTTAAGGAAGTTGTATAGAAAGTTCCAGGCTGCCTGCTATATGAGACAGTGTCTCAACAAACAACAAATGAATAAACAAGCACAGCATCAACATCGTCAACAACAGAAACCAAGCAAGACAGACTTGTGCCTGAATTTCCCACATGATCCAACAGAACACGATGTTCAGATACAGCTTGCACTGACTGTTGCTCCTTTCCCTCCTGTCCTGTGTGTGCGCACATGCATGGACATACAGGTGCTTGTGCACATGCGTGTGGAGAACACAGGTCAGGGTTTGACTGTCTTCCTCAACTGCTTTCTGTGTACTGCTCTAGCTGGGACCTGGGAGGATGGGGCCTAAAAGTGAGGTGGGCGGGTCTCATGCAGTGGCCAGTGTTATTCAGAGCACCGGACAGCTCTTACTCAGTCACGCAAGCAAATGTCCAAGCACGAGGACAAGCCCTATGTGCACAAACATGCTTCTGCATAGAAGCATACAAACAGACAGCAGCAGCCAGCCGTAATGAGCGGTCGGAAGTAAACTCCGTCCTATGCACCGTCCCGGGAGGGCGCACGGTGAGTCTCAGAACAACTCCCTGTTGTGAAGAGAGTGGATCACAGACTCTTCTTGCCTTCTTGAGTTTTCTCACAAGCACTCAGAACTCTCCTCCCATGACTTTAGACTTGGACCATGTTTCAACAACTTCCACCCTACCCCTTTCTCTTTGAGACAGGACCCTCACTGCAGCTGGGGTTTGCCTGTTGGCTGGACCAGACCCCAGGGAGCATCCTGACTGGCCTCCCTGGCACTGCCATTACAGGCGTGCAGTGATGTGCTTGGCTTTTTGTGTGGGTTCTGTGTGTTCTGGGGATTTGAACTCCTAGCTGAGCTGTCTCTCCAGCCCAGGACTCAGACATCTGACATAGCCTGAGAAAACACACGGAACCTTTTCCAATATTTGTAAGTAAGCTACAGACCTATTTCTTTTCAATACAAGGGAGGGAAAGAAAGGCGTGAGAAGGGAACGGGAGTGATTCTCATCCTCAAATGATGCCTGTGGAGTTCTTTGGCCTTAGCACCGTGATTCTGAGGACTTTGAGTATGGGCCCCCTTTGGTCCCCTTCTTTTCCTTTCCTCCCCTGCAGTCCTAAGAAATCCCTCCAAGTCTGCACCGCCACAGTAAAAGGGAACACACCTCCTTCACCTGGCCGTGCTTCTGACAGTAAACATTTGAAGGAGTTCAGAGCATCCCCTCTGCCCCAGGAGCAGCGGACTGTGAGGGATGGAAGCTTGTGGACACGTTGTTACCAAATAAAACTTACAACCAGGTTAATCTGACACACTTAATGTATGCATAATTGTTATTGTGCTGGGAGGTAATTAGGCATAAATGATAAGTAGTCCATGTAAATCATTATAATTAGAATTACTTTTACACAGCCAAATCAAGCGTTTCTGGAGTCAGGGAGGGAGAGAATTAAACAGCCTTCCATTCTTGCTCTCCATTAATCATGGCTGTGCAGGCGCAGGGTTGTCCGTCCTTTAGGAGGAGACTCTGTAGCCTGTTTGTAAGGGAGCTGCCCGGGTGTCCTACTACAGTTACACTGTAGCCTGTTTGTAAGGGAGCTGCCCGGGTGTCCTACTACAGTTACACTGTAGCCTGTTTGTAAGGGAGCTGCCTGGGTGTCCTACTACAGTTACACTGTAGCCTGTTTGTAAGGGAGCTCGCCTTTGCATGTCCAACTACAGTCTCTTCCAGGGTTGGTATGTGCTCAGCAGTGGACCGCATAGGCCATGGGGAACTCTGAAGTGACATAGGCCATGGGGAACTCTGAAGTGATCTCCCAGCCGGTGATGTCCTAGCGAGATACTTTGGCATGTGCAGACAGTAGTGTGGTAGTGTAACACTTACAGTTCCTAATAGTGCGTTCTGTGTGGGATGCGCACTTGTCAACGTGTGAGGGCAGCTGTAGAGAGATGTGCTGTGACAAATTCTGGCTTCCCACGGGTCAACAATCCTAGCTTATTCTGTCCTTTCTCCCTCTCTCCCTTTCTGTATATGTGGAGTGTGTGTGTGTGTGTGTGTGTGTGTGTGTGTGTGTGTGTGTGTGTGTAAAGGTTAAAGGTCAATGTCTTAATTAGGGTTTCTCTTGACACAGTGAAAACCCATCCCAAAATCAAATTGGGGATGAAAGAGTTTACTCAGCTTACACTTTTTTACTGCTGTTCATCATTGAAGGAAGTCAGGACAGGAACTCAAACAGGGCAGGAACCTGGAGGCAGGATATTGCGATTTAATAAGGATCAGGATAAACAATTAGGCCGAATAGATGTTTATTAAGGGAGAAATAACTCACAACATAGGCAGATGAATGCGGCGGGTTCCACTGGATCCTAAGCCTTCCAGCGTCCACCACCAAAGAGAGCTGCCGACCCTTTCCCAGCCTTTTCCCCCAGTTCACATATGGCCCTGTCTCTGCCCCAATGGGCGTGGCCTAAGCCACAGGTGCAGACAAGGTGAATATCTCACTACAGCAGGAGCTGATGCAGAGGCCATGGAGGGGCTGCTCACTGCCCGCTCAGCCTGCTTTCTAATAGAACCCAGGACCACAGCCCAGGGATGGCACCAACTACCATGGGCTGGGCCGTCCCCCAATGATCACTAATTAAGAAAATGCTTTACATCCACATCTGATGGAGGCATTTTCTCTATTGAGGCTCCTTCCTCTCTGATGACTCTAGCTCATGTCAAGTGGACATAAAACCAGCCACACTGTCCATTTGGTGTTTTTCTCTATAGCACAGATGATGAGTGCAATGTACTCTTGAATAATTTCATTATATATATATTTTATGCTTTATTGTCTTTATTTTATGTGTATTTGTGTGTTGCCACCTGTGTGCTTGGTATCATGGGGGCCGGAGGAGGGCACTGGATCCCTTGGACTTATACCACGTGGTTGCTGGGAGTTTCCTCTGAAAGAGCAGCCAGTGCTCTTAACTACCAAGTCATCTCCCCAGCCCTCTATTATTATTATTATTATTATTATTATTATTATTATTATTATTATTATTATTATTATTATTATTATTATTTTACTGCAGGGGTGTGGGTGAACATGGAGTCAGAGAACAACTTGTTGGAGCTGGTTCTTTCCTTCCAACATGGTGGCTCCAAGCGCTGGGACTCAGATCGTCAGGCCCAGCCGTCTGGCCAGTCCTGCACCTTATGTTTGGAGATGAGTTTGGACGCAGTGACTGGCTTTACAGGTGGATGGTGACGCCCCAGGAGCCCTCGGTCTCTGCCCCCAGCCCCAGGGTTACAGGGCATGCTCCCCCTCCACACCTGGCTTTCTTCGTGGGTGCTAGGGATTCGAGCTTAGGTCCCTGCGTCTTCCCCACTGAGACCTCTCCCCGGCCATGCTGAGCCTCTGTACGTCTCACATTCATGTTTTCACTGATTCATACATTTGCTCATAATTTAACCAAACACAGTATTATATTAAGTGCCACATCCCACGTATGAGTACTGGAAGGTTTCTGCTAGGAGTGTTCTGAGGGGTCCGTCCCTCATGAACGGGGCTTGACAGGAGGAGGTCATAGGAAGGGATGGTTCGATCCCACCCTGGCTCCAAAGACAGCCCGGCCCAGCTCATGCTTCCTGTTCTGATGGGTTTCTATGCAGTTGTCACCTTTAAAGGCCTCTAACATTATATCCTCTTAGGGATGTTAATCTTTTTCAGAACCAGATATTTTCCTTCCAGAAGTTTCTTTTTTAAAATTGCTTTTCACTTACTGCATTTTCTTTTGTGTGAACACGTGTGAACATACATATGTGAGCGTATCAGGCTGCACATGTGGAGGGCAGGGACCACTTCTACCACGTGGGCCCCAGAGACTGAGCTTCGCCAAGCTTGGTGACAATGGTGACGTGTGCCGTCCTCTCGGCCTTGACTGCCCTCCCTCCTGCCCACCCCCTCTCTCTCAGGCTAGGTTGTCACTGTGGAGCCCTGGCTGTCCTGAGCCTCGCTCTGCACGCCGGGCTGGCCTTGATCCCGAGTGCTGGGATTAAAGGTGTGCGTCAGCCACCATGACTGGCTTCTTATGTTTCTCCTCCTCTTGGATTACGTCTGCTTACTTACTGTTCTGTGTGGGAAGGCACTCCTGTGGAGGTCAACCCATTCTTTCCTTCTACAATATGGGTCCTGGGTATTAAAATCAGTTGTCAGGCTTGGTGGTCAGCATCTTTGCCTCTGAGCTATTTTGTAATCTCAGCAGAAAGATCCGGGATTCTTCCCTGAGTACATAGGGGGTTCAAGGTCAGCCTGAGCTATATGAACCCCTACTTCAACAAACAATCAAACGGAAAAAACAAACAAACAAGTAAACAACAAACAGAAAAGAAACCCAAACCATCATAGGTCCATCTTCCGTGGAGTGTGCAGAGACCAGCAGCTGGATGTATGTTTCAGGACACACTGCCATGACCACGTGTGATGGCCACCCCGGGAGATGCCAGCTGCGCAGTGGCAGACTGTGTGACTGCACGGTGGAGGCCACCGTGGAATGACACAGGGCGGGCCCCTAGTCTTCTCCTGGGCTGGCTTGTAAGTGAAGCAAAGGACTGTGGCTCCTCTGTTCATCCCACTGGCCACACGAACACCCTAGCGCATGCTGCTTTTCTGCTTCCCTGACACAAAGTCTGGCTGTGTGGTCCAAGTCCGCCTGCCTCTGTCACCCAAGTGCTGGGATCAAAGGCGTGCACCACCACACCCAGCGTTAGGGACCATCTTATGTGGCCCACAGGCACCTTTGCAAGATTTTCTTCTCTTGGACTCCTTGGTCCTGTAGAATCAAACCCAAGGGCTGGCATAAAGCAGGCACGGATCGCCCAATCCGTGTTTGTTGAGTGAATGAAAAAGGGGAGAGAGAATAATTGTGTGCTGATCTGAAGACAGGCGTGTCAGCTCTCCGGGCTTGTCCATGTGTCTGTCCGTCTCTGGGAATGAGTCCTTGGCAGTAGCTGTTGGCTAGTACAGAAGATGCCAGGAAACCCAGTGTAATTCTCCAGTTAAGAACCCTTCAGAGTTCAGAGCAAGAAGGTGTTTGTTTCCATGACTTTGTCTTAAGTTATTTTGATGATTATGTGCGTGTGCTGGGAGACAGGCCCACATCACAATCAGAGTACAGATAGGGTCAAGGACTTGCTGGAGAATTGCCTCTGGTCACTTGTCTCCCAGCAGCACCTAGGAGTAATTAAAAATACTTACACTGGACCGAAGGTCCCAGCAGTGGGGAGGGAGAGGAAGGAGGATCAAACTTTGAAGCTAGCTTGGGTTACCTAGCAAGACCTTGTCTTAAAAGGTTAAAAATGGGGCCGGAGAGATGGCTCAGAGGTTAAGAGTACTCACTGGCTCTCTTCCCCGAGGATCCAGGTTCAATTCCCAGCACCCACATGGCAGCTCACAACTGTCTGTAACTACAGTTCCAGAGGATCTGGCATCTTCTCTCAGACGTACACGCAGGCAAAATGCCAGTGCACACAAAATAAATAAAGAAATTAACTTAAAAAAAAAGTTTAAAAACCATTTGTACCTGTATATTCTGGTACAAGCAGAGACCGAGCAGCTGCTTTGTCTGTTTCCTCAGTACAGACAGGGTGTCGCGATGCTCACCTCCCTCCTTCCCTCCAGGTTTTCCTCTCTTGCTTGTTTCCTTCCTCCTTTCCCTCTCCCTCCCTCCCTTCCATCAGATGCTTAGACCCCCACAGTTTATTAAATCAATTTGAAACACAAATGAATGGTGGGACTCAGTGGGTAGATGAACACACTTGGGCCTTCTCTGTATGTGAGGAAAGCTGCGTGGGTTTGAATGTCTGAACTATCGGTGCACTGTCATCTGCTGCAACAGCTGTCCTTGATGACGACACTAAGCCAACAGGACTGGGTTTGAGCAAGGGGTCACACCCGCTGAAGGTGTCTGGGGTAGGTGACACACCCCTGTTCCATCTACAGCTCCTTGGCAGCCTCGAGCTGCTGCTTTGCAAGCCATGTCTTGCATGTGTTTTTGCAGGATTTGAAAGCCTCTTTATTTAGATACTTAAATAGGCTTAATTATACTAGTAAACTGAGCAAATTGATGTACTTTAGGTTAGGAGGGTTCTTTTGAAAATCAGCTAAAGCCATTAAAAGAAACATTTTCATTTAAAGAGAGTTTATGGATGCTAACATATAGTTCTGTTTTTTAGTTTTTAAGGATCGGTAGAAACCTGAAGGATATACTTTTATCAAAAGTGGTCCACGTGGAGACTGCTGTAATGCCAGTTTTTAAAAGATGTAATTATGCTCAGCTGGAATCATTGTCTCTGCTCCTGCCATGTGGGGAGATAATAATGCATTGGGGGTGGTGGTGGTGGGGAAAAGCAGGAAAAGTAATATCCCTGCATTTTAAACAAACTGAAAACAATACTTTTTATGTTAAGAGCAACACCCTCATTAGCTAGTTGTCCTAATGGAAATTATGCTGGAGTAGTGAGTGGATAACCCTGAAAGGCAGAAGCCATGCCCCTTAACTTAGAACATCCATGAGAATCATAGTGGACCATTGTGGGTAGGATTTTAAAAGTGAATTTTTTGAGACAGCGTCTTGCTATTTAGCTCAGAGTAGCCTTGCATTTGAGATCCCCCTGCGTCTGCCTTCTGAGTGCTGGGATTGCATGGGTGGGTGTATCATGTGCCCAGTGCCTTGGATCATTTTTTAATGCTAACATTTTAATGAAGTGGAGAACAAGAGATAAGATTTATGCCATTAAGTGTAAATACTCGGATGACCACTTGGAGTTTACAGCAGTCAAGACAAAGGAATAGTTTTGAAAGCAAATATCTAGAGCATCAGTGTGCTGGTGGACCTTTCATTGTCCGTTTGTGTGTTTGGAGACAGGTAGTAGGGTAGTCTTGAACTCATTGTGTATCCAAGGATAACCTTGAATTTCTGACCACCTCCCTCCCTCAAGTGCTAAGACTGAAGATTCCATTAACCATGCATAGCTTCATGTAAAAAATAACTTTAGAGCCAGGCATGATCATGAACCCTTTCGATCCTGGCACCCAGGAACAGAGGCAGGTGGATCTCTGTGAGTTGGGGGCAAGCCTGGTCTACAGAGTAAATTCAAGGCAAGCACAGACTACAGTAAGACTTTGTTTCAAATTTCTGGAGAAAGAGATTGAGAAAACACTAGAGAAATGGAAAGACAACCCATGTTCACAGATGGGTAGAATTAATATTGTGAAAACAATCTTCTCACCAAAAGTAATTTACAGAGCAATGCAACGCCCCTAACATAAAAACCCTAAAATTCACATGGGACCAAAGCAACCCAGATTTGCAGTCATAAAACAACAAAACAGACACGTAGACGAGCAGAAAAAGCAGAGGAGCCAAACATGAACACCTGTAGCATAGCACTCAGAAAGAGACCAAAAGCACACTGGAGAGGAGAAAGCCTCGTCAGCGAATGGCGCTGGGTAAGTTCGCACGCAGAAGAATGAGGTTAGAAGCTGCGTCTATCTCTCCACACAGACGCTAACCCCAAATGGACAAGAGTCTCAGTGTGAAACCACAAACACTAAGATTGCTCGAGGAGAGCAGGCAGTGCCTTCAGAGACGCCCTGAGAGTTGCAGCAAGAGCTTCCTGCAGAGGACTCCCTTTGCCCAGGAACTAAGGCCAACGACTGAAAATATTTCATAGTATTTGTCTTCTTTCCTTGTGGTTTCTGGTTGGGCTTTTATTTATTATTATTATTTAATTAATTTACTTATTTATTTGCCTTGCTTGTAAGTATTGCACTTCAATATTATAACAACAAAGGAGCAGGCAGGTGTGTAAAGGTGTTGATGGGCGGCAGGGCTGCCTGAGAACACTGGTCTGATGTTCCACGGCTCCTGGAGAGGACTGGGTGGGTTTGGAGAGCAGGCACCGTGAGATTGGATAGGGAGTGTGTCTTCTATCACAGGAGGGAGCAAGAAGATGATCTCGGAAGCAGAGCTGCAGTCTCGTGCAGCAAGCTGCAAGGGTTCAGCCCCACAAGACACCTCCTGCTTTCTCTCTACGAAGAATTGGGATCCGTTGTCTGGAAGTGAGTGGGAAAGTGTAGGTTGGCTTCAAGGAGGCTCAGAAGGTTCCAGAGAGCCACCAAAGAGAGCTAGATTGTCCAGAAGTTCTTAAATGCATTGCTGACATGTTGGTATAGAGTTCATTTGTGTGTGGTGCTAGGAATTGACCCTAGGACTTGTGCATGCTAGGCTACTGCGTTGTTTCTGAGCTAGCTGTGTCCGTCCCCAGGGCATACAGAGGAGTAAAACTATTTGAGCTCACCAATACATTGTCTAGATTTTTTATTTTGGAGTTAATTATTTTTATTTTCTGTGCATGAGTGTTCTGTCTGTCTGACTGTATATTTGTCACGCAGTGCTTGTATGTGAGGAGGCCAGAAGAGGGTGTTGAACCCCCCTGGAAATGGAATAAATTTGTGGTTGTGAGCTGCCATGTGGGTGCTGAGACCCAAACCAGCCCTCTGCAAGACCTGCAGGAGCTCTAACTACCGAGTCATCTCTCCAGCCCCCAACTCCAACATGTAACTTTTAAACAGTTTCATTACAGTATGTTTTTATAGTAATTATCTTATTATTGGCTGCTATTGTTTGCATCTGAAAATACGGCACGTGTGGGTCAGAGTTACAGAGGTCCACTGGGGGACTGTGTTTCCTAAGGACAAGGAAGGCTGCTGTATGTGAGACAGCTCAGTGCTTATATCTGCTTTCTGACAAGCTTGATGACCTGAGTTTGGTCCTTAGGACAACAGGCTCTCAAGAGTTGTCCTCTGACCTCAACATGTATGCTATGAAACACACATGTCCCTTCCACTCACACACGTATAAATAAATAAATAACTGTAGTAAAAATTTTAATGTCATGTGGATGCACTATGCTTAACCTTGACTGGTAGAAGGAATCCAGGCTTTAGTTTTATTTTATTTGTTTTTTGATACAGTGTCTCACCAAGTAACTCTGGCTGTCCAGGAGCCGTGTAGACCATGCTGGGCTCAAATCCAAAGAGATCGGCATGAGATAAAATCTGAGAAAAGGGTGTGTGCCACCACACCCTGCCTGCTGTCTAGGTTTTAAATAAGTAGTCAAAAGTTATCTATTGTGTTTATCAACTTTTGAGTCAGTGCCGGGGAGGAGGGCCGTCCCCATTCTGCCACACAGGCACATCTCATCTCTTAAGTATTCTTGACAAAAGGTTTCACTGTGTAGCCCAGGCTAGCCTTGAACTCGAGATCCTTTTGCTTGAGCCTCCCAAGTAGCGGTATCTCTTTAGCATTACGTGCACTGCAGGCGCTCAGTCCAGCACTAAGCGACAGAGGCAGGCAGATCTTTACCATTTTAAGGCCAGCCCGGTCCTCATGGAGAGCCCCAGGCCAGCCGGGGCCACATAGTGACACCCTGTCTCAAAAGCAAAAGGTACTTTCCCCCTAAAAATTCTCCAAACCAAGCCCAAATTCAGTTTAATTTAAGGAGAGGAATAAGAAATGAATATGACCCAAATGCATGGAATTACATTTTCAAATAGTTAATAGAATACATTTTAAAATATATAAAGCAGTGTAGCATAAATTATACATATAACATACAAAAATCTGACAGGGTTCTCTTTCTAAAACGTATTGGCTTACTGGATAGGAATTAAAAAGGAAGACAGACCTTGAGTGCTGCCTCGTCCCTGCTTAAGTCCTGAACTCGGAGACCTGGCCACTTCACTTGTGAGGAAGTGTTCTGACATTGAGCTGCTCACCCATCCTCAGCACCAGAGAAAAACTACTCCAGGCATGGCGGCTCACACTATGATTTCGAGGTTAGCCTGATTGGCATAGCAAGTTCCAGGTCAGCCAAGGCTATGCACCACAAGGCTATATGTCTGTAAGCCAGAACCAAAACCAAAAACCAATTACAACAAAAGGAGAATTATTCATGTAGATTGTGTTTAACACCTCCAGTTAACTAATACAGAATGTTGCTTTCAAAAGATTTCTGACATGCAGAATATACTTAGAGATTATTAGGTTTTATGTTAGGTTTCAAATTTGACGTTGTTCTAACATTAAGAGTGTAATGCAGCCAGGCGATGGTGGCACACGCCTTAATCCCAGCACTCTGGAGGCAGAAGCAGGTGGATCTTCGTGAGTTCGAAGCCAGCTTGGTTACAAATCGAGTTCCAGGACAGGCTCCAAAGCTACACTGAGAAACCCTGTCTTGAATAACCTCTCTCTCTCTCTCTCTCTCTCTCTCTCTCTCTCTCTCTCTCTCTCTCTCTCTCTGTCTCTCTCTCTCTCTCTCTCTGTCTCTCATACACACCTAGTGTGATTTTTGTTTGTTTGTTTGTTTGTTTGTTTGTTTTGTTTTGGCAAGTTGAAAATATACACAACGTTTCACTCAAAGAAAGAAAGAAAGCAAAACTAAGAGATGTTGGCAGGAATGGGAATGTTTTCAGCTGTAGCTTGAGAAGAGTGACTTGCAGGGGAACAGGAAGTGATGCAGATGTTGGAACCAAGGTGGAGAAGATCCGCTTGCCTGACCTGTAGCAGGGTGTGGCCCATGTCAGGAGATGAAGTTCGTAGAGTTAGAATGAGCCTGTGGGTTATGGATCAGATTCTGAGTTGAGCTTTGAGATTTTGCCTTTTAAACCACAGGTCTGGTTACAGAAGTCCAGGCTTCTTCCTGCTTCAGCCTCCTGAGTGTCTGCTGCTATGCTACCCATCTTAACTGTTTTTAATCACATAGCTCTGTGGCAGTAAATGCCAACATAATTGTGTTTCTCCTAGCTGTCTCTTCATGTTACACACATGCAACATTGTATCCCTTAAACTAATTCCTCACGGCTACTCTGCTACTCTGAGTCCCTCATATAAGGGTCAGAAGTATTTTGCCTTTGTGTGACTAGTTTATTTTACTAACACAATGTCCTCGAGATTTATCTGTGCCACAGTCTATCAAAAATACCTTCCTTTTAAAGACTGTCCAATATGTTGGCTTTGCAGACTTTCACACAAAGTTTTTTTATTGTGTATAATTGCCCCCTCAATGTCCTATATATATATAGCACAGCTGGGAACCTTGTGTGTATGATTATATGTAATTCATTTCATGATAGAAAATTTGTAATTTGTTCTTAATTTGCAGCTTTTTTCAAGGAACAAACCTCCAAAGGGCCTGTATGTTTATGGAGACGTTGGTAAGTGTTGAATAAGTCCTGGGGGGGGGGGAGCTTCTGTCAGTCCCAAACTTTGGAGAACTGGAAAAGGGGTGTGAGGTGGGAGGGAGGGACAGTGACCTCAGCTTTCACCATCACTTCTCCTTGGTAGAATCAGGCACAATATGAGAGCCAAGATGCTTATTGCACATGAAGGGAATCGAGACGGCCTCAGGACTAGTCTGTGGCTGACTGCACTGCCAGATCTCATCAGCTGACTTCTTAAAATTAAGCTTATGCTTTTGCCTTTTTAATGTTCACACAGATTTCTATTCATCATCTAAGCCCATACGTAGAGCAATGACCTGGTTATCGTTATCATCCCACACTCACCCCACAAACCGGGTCTTACTACCTCCTTGTGCGGGTCTCAGTTTAGTGGACTCAAGCGCTCCTCCTGCCTCAGCACCAGCCTGCCCTGCAGTCTCCTTTAAATCAGGAGATGTGGTTGGGGCATCGCTGCACTGCTTCCTTAATCTGCTAGTTCCATGGGGCGGACTTGCCTTTCCTTCGCTGCTAGGCTGGTTGTGACTTTTGAGGTGACGTTCCTTTTCACTTACAGCAGGTGCTGGGTGGTGTTTTGTGCGTGCAGCCCGGGCACCGCCCACAGCCCCCTGCTCCCCGGGCACCGCCCGCAGCCCCCTGCTCCCCGGGCACCGCCCGCAGCCCCCTGCTCCCCGGGCACCGCCCGCAGCCCCCTGCTCCCCGGGCACCGCCCGCAGCCCCCTGCTCCCCGGGCACCGCCCGCAGCCCCCTGCTCCCCGGGCACCGCCCGCAGCCTCACTCTGTCCAGCTTTTGTTGTTTGGGAGAGCATTGTACTTCCTGTGCCTTCACTTTCATGTTCAGTCATTGCAAAAATCGGTTCTTTGTTGTTCCTTAGTCACTTAACCGTAAATAAGATGGTTAGTAAAGACTTCTGCAAAAGCTCTTGAAAAACAAGACTGGTGACGGTTGCTCCCATAATCTAACTAATTGAATGGGCAGACAGTATGAATAAAGCATCTGAACCCTTGCAAAAACCGACCAGAATGAGGTGCAGGCCTGCGATCCCAACATCAGGAGGGGTATGAGCTTGAGGCTAGCCTGGGCTATGTTGTAAGGCCTTGTCTCAAAACAAAACAATGAGGAGGGAGAGAGGGAGGAAGAAAAGGAGAGGGAGGGAGGGAGAGGGAAGGGGAGAGGGAGAGGGAGGGAGGGAATGGCCTGGGATGTTCAGTGTAGACGGGGTGCATGGTATTGGTTAAAACACCTTTCTAAGGGGCTGGGGGGATGGCCCGGCAGTTAAGAGCACTGTCTGTTCTTCCAGAGATCCTGGGTTCATTTCCTAGCACCCACATGGCAGCTTACACCTGTCTGTAACTACAGTACTAGGGGATCTGACCACTTCATACCAATGCACATAAAACAAAGTTAAATACATTATTTAAAACAAAACAAAACAAAACAAAAAAAAAAAAACATTGGTAGTGCAGAGGAAAAGAGAGACAAATCCTGAACTAGGAAATGAGATAACTTTTGGTGGCTAGAATCAGTTTAGAATACTCGGGAAAAAGGGAATAAGAAGGCAAGTTCTGGTTTTGCAGTCTCTCGGCTAGCACAGCCTCGGAATGCCACCCGAACGCTTACCTTTGCCATCGCATTGTGGACTTGAGAAATGGTGCTTAGGTGAGGTCTCCTGGGGAGGAGGGTGCTTGCTCCTAGCGCCCCTGGCACCCTCGTTTCTCCGCTGCCCTGTGCTCTGTGGTGCCCGCCATGCTGCATTCATAGGTGAGGGACTTGGGTGTACCCGTGCCCTGGAACTGTCACAAGGCTGGTATTTAAGTTGGTGGACTAACATCATAGTTCAAGCTTCAAAAGGATTTTCATGGGTAGTGCTCACCCCATTCAGAGGCTGAAAGCTTTACCGGGCTGAAAGCATAGCCAGTTCTGCCACAGCTCCTGACCAGCTGTCAAAAGCAGAAATGCGATTCTCACCTCAGAGAGTTGCTTTTTTTCTGGAGCTAAGTGATCAGCGGGATCCAGGTTCTCCAAACACCACCTCCCACCGAGGAAGCACTGACATTAGACACATCAGACTCCAGCTGTCTCAGAGCATCGGGCGGGTCCACAGCGTAGGCATGAGACAAAATCTGATAACATTCTTAGGGTTTGGTTAGTGGTCTGTTAATATGTTTAAAGTCTGGACAGTCACAAGAATGCTGGGTGGACACAGGTGTGGGGAATGGGTGGCTTTCAAAGGGCCTAAAAATAGCTGAGAGAATCTGGCTCTGGTTTGTAACATTTTAACTCTCCTTAATCTTGAAGTTTAGTCATTTGGCCTTGCAGAATCTTTAACTCAGGTGTAATCTTTTCCTCCTTCCTGCCTTTCCTTTCTTCTTCCCTCCTTTTTTTTTGGGGGGGGAGGAGGGGCTTAAGTGTTTATTGCAGTGGTGCCAGCAGGGCTAAGACTTTATCTAGACTTCTAATGGTCTAGATAAAGCCTGGCCCATCCTGTCCTTACTGTCCCTGCCTGCAGCAGCCTGGCCCACCTACGCTCATGCCGATCTCTAGAAGTTGGCAGAGGTTAGAGCACAGTTGTGGGGGTTGGGGGTGGGGAGGACCCCACTTCCTGCTTTCTCTGCAGGGGAGAGCTGGGAGAAGGAACCTCCAGATCTCAAAGCTCTGGATTTTTCAAGTTAATCCCTGGCACTATTCTGCTTTTGAGAAAACACCAGGTTTACTTTATGATTCTTAGAGACTAAAGCAACATGAACTTGGTAGAATTTGGTGTCCGGCACCTTCCACGTTTCCCCCCAGGGTCTTCTGACCTTGTTCTCTCCATCGGACAGGTGCTTTGGGGCGTCTGCTCTGTGCCAGGCAGTGTGTGTGCGCGCGTGTGTGTGCGCGTGCGTGTGTGTGTGTGTGTGTGTGTGTGTGTGTGTGTGTGTGTGTGTGCGTGTGTGCGCGCGCGCGCGCGCACGCTTTGGAGAGGTACTGAACGCACACACAGACCGGCCATTGCTCACTCACAGGCTTTTCCTAATTCCAAACGCTCCGTTCGTTCTCCCTTGTGATGGGATTCTGACTGCTCTAGGCCACTCACAGGAAGGGAAGCATCCAGTATCAGGCCTTTCATGTCTGGCTTATTTTACATAGCAAGATATCTTCAAGATTCGTCTATATTGTTCTACACATCAGAAATTCCCCCCTAAATTCTTTGTTTTCCTACTCCTCCCTTTTCCAAACCTTCAGTATAGTTTTAAAATACACTATAAGCTATTAGTTGGAAGTGAGATAATTTGAAGACCGTATAATGAATAAACTAAAAATACTTTTGCGGGGGAAAAAAGAATTCAGTCAATCACAGGTTGTTCTCTATCAGTGGGTGTTCTGAGTCTTTCTGCCGTCGGTTGTTGTGAATAATACCACGGTGAACATTAATGTACCAATAGATCTTTGTTTGCATTCTCACTGTCAGTTATTTCATATTCCCCAACTCGGGGTTGCTAGACAGTGGTCGTACTGTGTTTAATTTGGGGGGCCTGCTGTAATATTGCCAAGCAGTAAAGTGTGCCATTGTCATGCCTGCCAGCAAGCAGAGCACCGGAGTTTAGTCTTTATTTTGCTGTTTTGGTGTTTGAGACGGGGTCTTATTTAATCTGGGCTGGGCTCAAACTCAGTGTGGCGCTGAGTCTGGGGCCTCAGAGTTCCGGGATTGTTAGGTGTGTGTGCCACAAAGCCTCATGGTTAGGGATCGCTATGCTCTGGGACCTCCCAAAGGCCTCTCAAATACCTGCCTGGAGCCAAGGATGGAGATGGCAGTGAAATCAGTGACGGGGTATCTCCTAGAAAAAACGCCCTGAGGGCTCCTCGCACAAATGGCAGGCTGTGTGCGTTTTCCAGCCGTTGCCTTGTGTTCTCTATATTGTATAGTTGAGATAAGGGCTAGTTTGTTTCCATTGTTTTCAGTGATTTAGCTTTTGGTTTATTGATTCCTTGATTTTATTATTTCCTTTCTTACATTTACTTTGTTTCACTTGCTGCCTTTTCTGACTTTGTAGAATAGGATAAGTTCCTACGGATTTTAAAGTGTGGTTTTTACTGTAAGCCTTTGAAGCTATAAAACTGCCTCCAGGACTTGCTTTGCCAGCACTCAGCTTTTCATTTTGTTAGAAGCAGTACAGAAAGACAGAAAGTGACGACGGGGTGGAAAGGGAAAGGAGCCCGTCACCGCGGAGCCTGATGGAGGCCTCTGCCAGTCGAGGATCACGCGTTTTCTCCTGTCAATTTTAGTTTACGGTTAACTTCCCACTTAGTTCCTGGGATCCGAGGTGTTGCTTTGTCCTGTTGACTCTGATCAAATTTAAAGTCTGTAGGCACCTTTGAAGACAGCTTCAAACCCCACCAAGTCCTGTACGGGGTTATCACAAAGACACTGAGAAGAGACTGTCCCTTGAGGAGCCCGTCCTGTGCTCTCGGCTGTCTCCTGTCCTCTAGGGGAACCTCTTTCTGTCTTTTCATCCTCGTGTTTAAAACGTCTTAGGAAGCTGCAGCTCTGCTTCACCCTGGCTCATCCTGAAAGCCCTCCCTGTGGAAAGTCAAGGCTCCTACTTTCCTAAGTGGAGGTCTCTAGAGAGAGCACAGGCTGCTGTGGGGCTGCAAGTTTCACCTGCCTGCAAGTTGATGGATTTCTAAATATCTGGCTGATTTCGTTGTGGTCCCAGAAGCCTAACTTTGAGTTAGGGTTGAATGTTATGGAATAGAATATTTGTTTAACTATATAGAGATGTGTTGCAGTTTGACCTTGCCTGCCTAATAAAAAGCTGGACGGCAAACAGCTAGACAGAGGGAGGGTGGGCAGGGCTGGTGGGCAGAGAGAAAAGGACAGCCTCCCAGCCAGCCAGGGGCCAGACAGACAGACAGACAGGAGGAAGCAGGGAACAGGATGAACAGTACACAGATGAGGGAAAGCAGCCTCGGAGCAGCACACAGATTAATAGGAGTGGGTTCATTAAAGTAAAATAACGAAAAGCTAGCTAGAAACAAGAGTAAGTTAAGGCCGAGCACTCACAATCTCTAATAAGTCTCCATCCATGCCGTGATTTGGGGGCTGGTGGTCCAAGAAAGCCTGCTACCCTTGACTGTTTCAGGGGTCTGTGAAAACACCGTCCACTTACTGCTGTGTGTAACATTCTGTGCCTCAGTTTGTCCAATGTTATGGAGATCTGTATTCTCATTGCTTTCTTTTTTCTTTTATCTTTTTTCAAGAAAGGAATGTTGAGCCGCTTACATTTACTGTGGATTAGACTGTCCCCCGTTAGTTGCATTTCATATGGTGAAGCTCTGTGAGTGACATGTATGCTGTTATTATTATCTCTTTGATTTGCACTGGACTCAGACTCACAGCCCAGCCTCTGGGTGGGCCACAGTGACCCTGCCATTCTACCTTTTAGATGAACCAATTATCTTATTATGGAGACTCATTCTTTACCTTAGCAATATTTCCGATTACTTTTCCAGTTTGTCTGATATTCCTGTGATCACTGCAGCTTTCTTAGGATGAGTATTTCTGGGGCAGAGCTCAGTTTTTTTGCCTTTGTATTTGAGTTTTGAGCTTTAATTAATTAGTTAGTTAACTATGGGTGTGTGGGTGTCAGCGAATCGAACCAGGGTCCTCAGGAAGAGCGGCCAGTGCTCCCAACCCCTGCGCCACCTCTAAAGCCCTCAGCTTTTACTTTTGTCCTGTGTGTTTGGGAATCTCTGCCTTTTTACTGGATGATGTGATCAGTACTTAG
The DNA here is from genome assembly GCA_030556225.1 of Cricetiscus sungorus. NCBI lineage: Eukaryota > Metazoa > Chordata > Mammalia > Rodentia > Cricetidae > Cricetiscus > Cricetiscus sungorus. The sequence continues at coordinate 2,937,392 of JANBXA010000731.1, forward strand.
GGCTGACACCCACAAACTCACATTTGTATTCTGTTTCCCCAGGGTCTTTGTTAGCTATCCCCCCCCCCAGGCACCTTTTGTTACTCTTGTTGTAAGATGGGGTTTCATACGGTGCAGGCTGGCCTCTAAGGCTTTATGTAGCCACACTGGCCTTGAACTCCTAATCTAGCCTCAACCTCTCAAGAGCTACGATTACAGGCCCGTGTTACTATACCCATCTTGTACTTTGTTGTTTTTAATGTAAACATTACTTTATTACTTAACAATCAGTTTAGTTTGCAAGTGTGCGCGCATATGCTACGGTGTATATGTGGCGATCAGAGAGAGAACAATTTAGGAGGTTTTGTTCTCACTTTCCACTTTGAGGGGCGGGGGCGGGGGTTGGGGTGGGGAGGAGAGGGTTTCACTCTAGCTGCCAGGTGTGCTGTGTGTCCTAACCTGCTGAGCTGGCCTATCTGCCCCGTTCTCAGCTTCTGAAGACTGTTTTGTATATTCATATTACTCATATGATTAGCACTTTCTGTGTCTTTGGTGTCGATATTTTACCGTCTTCCTGTGTGCTCTCACAGCACGTGTCACTGAGCTTGCCATGGTGTCCTGTCCGGCTTTTTCAGCACCTTTCTATTCCCGAAGAACAGTATGCGTGCTGATGTCTGGCTACAGCTCACCTACATGTTATTAACCCTGGCAGACACACTTACAGTTTGTCCCGCGTCTTCTCGAGGCGGGGTCTTGCTGTAATCCACGGTAGCCTTGAACTCCTGGCACAGCTCAGCTCGATGAGGGACTCCCACTGACCCCAGGTGTTTCAGTCCTGGTCCCTGTTGTTCCCAGAGTACCTGCAGTCAGTAGCATCTTATCCTTGTGGACATTCAGCAAATCTATTGATGAAGTGAATAAGGATACTTATTGTATTTAAGTAAGATCTTGAATATTTATGTAACCTAATATTTTTCTTTTTCTCTATTTTCTTTTTTTTTTCAAGATAGGGTTTCTCTGTAGCTTTGGAGGCTGTCCTGGAACTGGCTCTGTAGACCAGGCTGGCCTCAAACTCACAGAGATCTGTCTGCCTCTGCCTCCCAAGTTCTGGGATTAAAGGCGTGCGCCGCCAACACCTGGCATTTATTTATTTATTTATTTATTTATTTATTTATTTATTTATTTATTTATTTATTTATTTATAGGCATGTAACTCAGGGTAGCTTCCAGCTCATATGACTTCCTTCTCCATTTTAAGACCATTTGACAGAGTTCACACAAATATCAAGTTCAAGTGTATGTCCTTCACATTTTTGGTTAGGTAATTCAAGAGTTTTGCTGGGTCAATGTTAGATGCAGTGGAATCTGAAAGTTTACTGCTTTACTTTTTTGGTAAATGTAATGATTGAGGACCTGCTGTTGCTTATTCTACCAGGAGTACTGCACTGAAGACTTGCAGAGTCACTTTTCAGTTTAAGTGAGACTTTTCTGGAAAAGTCTGACTGGGAGCTGCATTTCCACATACACAAAGGACCTGGCATGGAGATGGCATGGGCTTGGGGACTGGAGAGTTGGCTCAGGGGTTAAGAGGTTAAGGGGTTAAGGGGTTGTTGCTCTTGCCAAGGACCTGAGTTCAATTCCCAGCACCCACATGGTGGCTCACAGTCATCATCAGTAACTCTAGTCACAGGAGGAATCCTACTCCCTCTTCTAGCCTGCAAGGAAACCGCATGGATGTGGTTTATAGATAGACATGCAAACAAAAGAGCCACACACATAAAATTAAAAGGAAGGAAGGAAGGAAGGAAGGAAGGAAGGAAAAAGGTGGGTCGTGGTGATGTATGCCTTTTATCTCAGCACTGCCGGAGGCAGAGACAGGAAAATCTCTGTGAGTTTGAGGCCATCTTGGTCTACTGAGCCAGTTCCAAGACAGCCTCCAAAGCTACAGAGATGAGTAAGATGAGTCTATGTCTTTCTGTTTGCTAAGCTGCTCTTGAATTTTAGTGATTGTATCTCCTGATTTGATGTGTGTGTGTGTGTGTGTGTGTGTGTGTGTGAGAGAGAGAGAGAGAGAGAGAGAGAGAGAGAGAGAGAGAGAGAGAGAGAGAGAGAGAGAGAGAGAGAGAGGCGGGGGATTGACAGGACCTTTACATGAAGATTTAGCATGCTTAATAGCATGGGGTATGCTAGTGTAGCATAGTGTAATAGTCTGGGGTATGGACTGGGTGTGGGTACTGTTGTGGGCCCCCTGGACTGGGGTATGGACTGCGTGTGGGTACTGTTGTGGGCCCCCTGGACTGGGGTATGGACTGCGTGTGGGTACTGTTGTGGGCCCCCTGGATGCTAGGTTTGCTGCAAGAGAGCAACACTTTCTGTGTTTGCTTGTGCTCAGGTGACTGACATTCAGCTGCTAGTCCAATTCTAGTGAGAGATGTCTTCAAGTGTTGAAAACTAAATAATTTAATTCGAAAGATCCATTATCAGAATTTCTGAAGTGGGGCTTGTTTTGAAAGACATGCTCTCAGCTTTATATAGGACAAAGTATTATAATTGATCATTCTCCTCTGCTTTTATTGCTTAACTTTTCACCTCTTTAAAAAATTGTTTGTGTCTATTATTATTGTGTGATATATGTGTATGCCGGGTGGGGTGGGGGTGGGGCTAAGTGCATGGCAAACGCTGCACCAGCTGAGCCGTCCTGCCAGCCAGACACCGTCTCTCGATATTCTCACTCTTAATTTCCAAATTTCCCATAGCTCCTAATATACAGTGATGTCAGTAGGTTAATTCATTCTAGTGTCTTTTAGAAGAAAAGACAGAGGGACAGCCTAGAAGCCAGGCCAGGCTGTGTGCATACCTCTCCATGTTGACTAAAAGTAGGATTAGGACCAAGACAGAAAACAGGGAACATGGATCTTTTAAAGCCAGTTCAGCAGGAAACGTCTCCCTCGACCTAGCAGAGCGAGCAGCAAAGCACGTAGTCTCATTATCTCAAAGCTAATGAACAATCATTAGTGTAATCAGCACATGCCATTTAACGGTATTCTTAAATTTTTTTTATTTTTATTTTTCAGGTACAGGGAAAACAATGGTGATGGACATGTTTTATACCTATGTGGAGATGAAGAGGAAAAAACGGGTCCATTTTCATGGCTTCATGCTAGATGTGCACAGAAGTGAGTGACCCCAAGCAGCCGGTGGCCACAAAATCATTTCCCTTTTCAGTGACTGACCGTTTTTGCTGGGAAAAAATCATGCTCTTGCTTGAAGTAAGATTTCCTTTGGTGTCTTTTGCTTTGCGCCCATGGAAAACGAGAATGCATCTCCAAGGTAGTTCTTCTTTTGTTTGTTAGTTTGCTTTTTGAGACAGGATTTCTCTGTAGCTTTGGAGCCTGTCCTGGAACCCACTCTGTAGATCAGCCTGCCTCCGCCTCCCAAGTGGTGGGGTTAAATGGTGGGCCTCACCAGGCTTCTGGTTATTTTTTGAGACAGCCTGACCCCTCTGCATGATCTTCCGCTGGTGGGATTCGCTTGTGCTCTGTCTTGCCTATCTCTTGGTGTCTGTAGACTATTTCATTGTCTGCACGATCTGCCCACCATCTGTACCGCCCTAGCCAGGAGCATTGCTTTCGCCTTTCACCTGGCACGTTCAGCGTTTTGTGTAAACATAGTGAATAAGCAGTGATGGGTTGAATGTTCTGCTCTCATCACTCGAACCCAGAACCAATTCCAGTTTGCTTGACATGTCCACCTGCCTTTCCCTGTTGTCCATAAAGAGATTCAGCCATGAGACGGAATGACCTTGAATCGCCCTTACAGTTTTGAGACTGTAATATTTGAATAACTTGTTTTGAAGCAGAGAAAGTACAGTGCTTTTCATAATCAAATTGTGATGATTGAATGATTGAACTCCATTGCATATGGGTTTAAATTTAATTTTCATATCCAAGTTAAGTTTCAGAGATTAGAAATAATGTTCTAGTTCCTTAAAATGTTCTATTAATATAATATTTTGTCTGTTTCATTTCGTGTATCTAAGGAATACATCGCCTTAAACAGAGCTTGCCAAAAAGGAAGGCAGGATTTATGACTAAGTCCTATGACCCGATAGCTCCCATAGCTGAAGAAATCAGCCAAGAAGCTTGTCTCCTCTGTTTTGATGAATTTCAGGTAAAGTTGGGGGTTTCCTTTTTTGTTGGATTTAGACTTTTTATTTATTATTTTAAATTGTGTGTGTGCACTGAAGGGGTTGTGTATGTGAGTGTGGGTGCTCTCCAAGGCCAGAGGCACAGGGTCACCTGGAATAGTGTTTGCAGGTGATTGTGCATAGCCTGAGGGTTCAGGGACTAAGTGTTCTGCAAGAGCGCTGGGTGCCCTGAACCTCTGAGCTGTCTCCAGCCCCAAGGGGAGTTTTCCTTAGCTACAGATGGCATATTGAGTGAAGCATGAATATTTAAGTTTTTTGCTCCTGGTGTTTTCACTATTTTAGGAATTGATTTCACATACTGTCTGTTACTATCTCAACTTTTCCTGTTTTGTTTGGAGTTTCACAAGCGACAGCCTACTCAGGATGAATTTCTCCCGCTTGTGTGTGGACCCTGAGAAAAGATTTTTGTGTTGTAGTGATTTAAGTGTTTTATCATTCATTCCCCCTCAAGTGAGCGTCTGTGCGTCTGTGAACTTGTGCAGATGGGTGGTCCTGGGGCCAGAGGAGGGCGACAGAGCCCTTGGAGCTGTAGTGCTGGGAACTGGGCGTGAGGCCTCAGCAAGATCAGCAAAGCCGCTCAGTCAGCCCTGGGTCCAGGTTTTAAGTGGTAGCGACAAGGAGGAGGAGGAAGAAAAAAGAAAAAAGAAGAAAGAAGAAAGGCAGGCAGGGAGGGAGGGAGGGAGGGAGAGAGAGGGAGAGAGGGAGGAAGAATGGATGGACAGGGAGTCTATGAGTCATGGAAAAACCTGAAATACTCATTGTAAGAGAAGTTACTGACTTACAAGTTACAGTAAATGTCACGTGTCTCCCTTCCTCTATACCAGATACTATACAATAGTAAAACAGTGTGCCTACATGATTCTGTGTGCACCATGTGTGTGCAGATGGTCACCAAGGCCAGAGGGCACCAGACGCTCTGAAACTGGAGTCACAGGTGGTTGTGAGTGGCTCAGTATGACTGATGAGAAATGAACTTGTGTCCTCTGCAGAGCACTCCTAACCATGGAGCCATCTCCCTACATCGTGTGTGTGTGAGTGTGTGTATGTATGTGTATGTGTGTGCGTGCGCATGTGAGTGTATGTATGTGTGTGTGCATGCGTGTGTGCGTGTGTGAGTGTATGTATGTGTGTGTGCATGCATGTGTGCGTGTGTGTATGTATGTGTGTGTGTGTGTGTGTGTGTGTGTGTGTGTTGCCCACAGAGGGCCTCACACCCCCTGGAACTGAGTTATGGGCAGTTGTGAGCTGCCACATGGGTGCTGAGAATCAAACGGCCCTCTTTAAAGCAGCCAGTGCTCCTAACCACTGAGCTGTTTTTCCAGCCCTCTGTTTGTTTTGTATCAACAGTAGAGAGTTTTATTGTTTTGATTGGTGAAGGAAGGGTCCCATGAAAGTATATGTTCTCGGGCTCCCCTAGTCCGTCAGGCTCCGCTAATAATGAAGTCCCGACAAGCCTGGCTGTCTGAGTACTCTGCATGAAGTTCATATTTGAGAGGGCTGACTAATGAGAAGGACTGAAGAATGAAGGCCTGCATTGCTAATGTTAAATCAGGCCCAGCTTACCGGAGACAACAAAGAGGGTTCCCCTCACACACACGCTGAGTGTCGTAGTTACTGTTCTGTTGCTGTGAAGAGAGGCCGTGAACAAGGCCACTTACAGGAGGGAGAGCTTATTGGGGGCTTGATTACGGTTTGAGAGGACTGACCCGTGGTCATCATGGTGGGGAGGGTGGCGGCACGCAGGTGTGGCGTTGGAGCAGTAGTGGAGCTTACGTGTTGACACAACCTAGGGCTTTAAACCTCAAAGCCCTCCTCCAAAGAGGCCACACCTCCTAAATAGTTCCCCTAAATGGGGACCAAGCATTCATTCACATATCTGAGCCGGTGGGGAGATTCTTATTCATGCCACCCAATGAGCGAGGAGGCTCTGGAAGACTCTCGCCTGCTAACACAGATAAGGGGTGTGTGTTGTCACCTGTGACATCCGCACAGTTTCATGGTTGTCCCAGTGGCCTGGTTTCTTATCACCCCAGATAGACTACACCTGTCTATAAGCTGCTAATCCGAAAGCTTGTCAGAAACCTTGTGAAAGACCAAAAGTAAAGTTAAGGAAGCCCCCCACTTGAAATGAAGGGCAGTCCGACCTGGAAAGCTAACCCAGGCCACTATCGGTTCCCTGGAATTTGCTAACCACTGGCAACTTTCCCTCACAAGGCCCTAAGATAGCCGGATACCAAGAATTCGCGGTCAGTGTGTCAGCAGGTGGTAAATAGTGTCCTTAAGAAACAAAGAGATAGCTGCAACTCCAGTTTGCCCAGACAAGAATAATTAGCACACCCCGAGGCCCTAAGGTCTGCTGACCCGAACAGTGAGACCATCGGCCTCAAGGGGAGAACCCATGGCTGGTCACGTACTCAACGGATAAGCTTGTGGTTTTTCCCTTTAAAAATACCCGCACCCAGAAATGTTGCATCTCTGGCCTGCGTGCTGAGGGATCCCGTTTGTGCAAACGTTTCCCTTTCATTAAAGCCTCTTGCGTGTTGCATCAACTGGACTGGACACTGAGTTCTTGGGGGTACCGACCGAAACGGGGAGACTCCTCATTCTGAGGGTCTTACAGTTGGACCTGTGTTTCTTATGGATTTGATCTAGCTGGGGAAATGCTTGTAGAGGGGACCTGTTAGACCAGAGCACCTCTGTCTCTATCTGTATTAGGCACTGTCTTTTCGAATGAAAGCCTTTGATGGTTGAGGTCTTGCCTCAAGGTGCGTTTCCCATTATCCAGTCAGGGCCTGAGGCCTCTCTGTAACAAAGCTCTCTTCTAAATAGCGGCACAGTTTCACCACATCTTGCTCATCACCTTACTTGATTATCTGTTTCGAGGCAGGGTCACTGGGTGGCTCCAGTTGGCTTGGGACTCTACACAGACCAGGCTGGCCTCGGACTCACAGGGATCATTTCTGCATACTGACCTGAGTGCTGAGCATCACCACAGCTGGCCACTAATGCGTTTACGATTTCATTTATTGTATTTCACCTGCGTAGGTAGGTATTTTACCTGTATGTACCACGTGCACTCTTGTGCCTTCAGAGGCAGAAGAGGGTGCCAGGTCCCCTGGAACTGGAGTTACAGACCACTGTGAGCCGTCGTGTGGGTGCTGGGAATCGAGCCCAGGTCCTCTGGGAGAGCCGATGAGTGCAAGCCTTCATTCTTTGCTTTTAGGATTTGTTATTTTTATTTTAACTGTATGAGTTTTGCCCACATGCATGTAAGTCTACTGCAGGTGTGCCTGGAGCTTTCAGAGGACACCAGATTCCCTGAACTGCAGTTTCAGATGGCTGTGAGCCACCGTGTGGGTGGTGGGGACCAAACCTGGTCCTCTGCGCGCACAGCGGCTCAGTCACCTCCCCAGGCCCTGTCCACAGCTTTAAATGCACTCACGTTCTTTTCACCCAACTGAACTTATTCTAGTTCTTCTCTAAGCTGCCTGCTCTGTTCTTTGCTCTCATTTCCCCTTGTAACCCTGTGAATGCTGTGCTATGTTCACACACACACACACACACACACACACACACACACACACTCACACACACTCACACACTCACACACACACACTCACATACACTCACCCATACACACACTCACACACTCACACACTCACACACACACCACACACACACACTCACACACTCACACACTCACACACACACACTCACATACACTCACCCATACACACACTCACACACTCACACACTCACACACACACCACACACACACACTCACACACACACACTCACACACACACACTCACACACTCACACACTCACACACACACACTCACATACACTCACACATACACACACTCACACACACATACACACACTCACACACACACACTCACACACACACACACTCACATACACTCACACATACACACACTCACACACACAGAAGCCTATTGCTTTTGAATTCAGCCTCACTTGAAAACGTCAGGACATGAGCAGATCATACCACGCTCTCTGCCAGAATATAACAAATGGCCTCTAGCCTATTTCCAGACAGAGTCCTTTTTGTCCGAAACCTCATGAGCAGTCTTTATTGTCTATATTTTGGCGTTCTGGCCTTCTAAATTCCTACCTGGATGGTCCGTTAAGCTTTGCCTATAGCATTGCCGCATAAAGGTTGCTCCCCTTGTGTTTAATAGCTGTGCCTCTTGAGCAAAGTCAGCATCTTAGAACCCGACCACGTTTCTCCTGGCAACATCCGGAGGTATCTGATCTTTACTCATTGTTAATAGACGAAAATGCTCTTATTATTTAAATTATGTATATTATTTGTGCGGTAATATACATTTTCTCCTTTGAGTTTCACTAAGCTGGTCTTTGTGAACTGTTTGAGGTGCTGCTTATTTATCTGCTGGGCTGCTCTGTTACTTCTGACATGTAGACTCTCTCCTTCGTTTTGGAGATGGACCTACAGCCTCTGGCACACTGGGCGAGCCATCTTCTAGCAAGCTGCATCTCAGCTCTTATGTACGCTCTAGGACGTTGGCTGCTGTTTCCTGGGTGCTTTCTGTGTGCCCATTTGGTTTTCTTTGTATCAAGGCCTCTCTATGTAGACCAGGCTGTCCCAGAACTCACGTTGTAGACCAGGCTGGCCTCAAACTCACAGATATCCATTTCCCTCTGCCTCCCGAGTGCTGGGACTAAAGGTGTGCACCATCATGTCTGGCCCCTATGTTTTGTTTTTTTAATAAACAAAATATTTTGTAGTTGGCTTTTTCTTTTTTTCTTTGCCTTTGGAGCCTTAGGGCCCTGCCACCCAGCTCCCAAATAAATACATAGAGAGTTATTCTTACTTTTGAAAGCCTGGCTTTAGCTTGGCTTATTTTTAGCCAGCTTTTCTTTCTTTCTCTTTTATTTTCTTTCTTTCTTTCTTTCCTTTTTTTGTTTTCTTTCTTTCTTTTTTTTTGTTTCTTTTTGTTTGTTTCTTTGTTTGTTTTTTCTAGACAGGATTTCTCTGTGGCTTTGGAGATTGTCCTGGAACTTGCTATGTAGATCAGGTTGGCTTCGAACTCTTCTTTCTTTCCTTCCTTTCTTTCCTTCTTACTTCATAGCTGGCTGTGTGGCTGGGCCCTCCTCTCCTTTTCTAGCCCCCATCTCTCCTCTCCTGTCTCTTCTCCTATTTATTCTCTGCCTGGAATCCCCACCTGTTTCCCTCTCCTGCCATTGGCTGATGATATGCTCTCATGTTTTTGGTTGTGAGCCTAGGCTTTAACGGCTGAGCCGTCTCACCAGCCCAGCTGTTCAGCTGTTTATTAAATCAGTCAGGTGTTTTAGACAGGCACAGTAACACAGCTTCACAGAGTTAAACAAATGCAACATAAAAGAATGCAACACATCTTTGCATCATTAAACAAATGTTCTGCAGCATAAGTGAATGTAACAAATCTTAAGCTAATTCCAGAACAATACTTTAATTTTGTACATGTGTGCACATAGGTGTGAGTGTTTGTGACCTCCAGAAGAAAGCAGGGATGCCCTGGACCTGCTGTTTTAGGCAGCTATGAGCGTTCTGACTTGAGTTCTGGGAACTCAGTAGGGTCCTCTGGAAGGACAAGAATTGCGCTTGACCGCTAACCCTAATGCCTTTGTTCTTTTTCTCTTTTGAACTTGTTTTTACTGAGCTGTATATTTTAATGCCTTTGTTCTTAAACCCTGTTCTGTGATTACAACCAAGATTCCATACAGCAATGCATTATTAATATGGAATTATAAGAGCTATACATACATAATAACTCTCGTAACATTTCTTCAGAGTTTGACCTATGTTTTAGTAAAGTTTTGCAAGTAAGTATTTCTGCTGCTTTCATTACATTGGTCAGAAAATGCAGGGTCAGAGAGGGTATATAACCGAGCTGTGGTTTACATCTAGCAACCTGGCTCTGACTCCTGGCACTGTGTTATGTATTTTCCTTAGTACACAAAGTCTTGTATTATGTGGTTAGCTTCTGGCTGTAGAGTAAGGTGGGGTTTGGGGATGTTTAAACAGAACCTCAAAACCCAGAAGTCGTCCTTAAGCCTGGTGTAACACTTGGTGGACTGAGCAGAAGAGCCTTTAACTGCTTCGTTCTTTTTTTTCCTTAAATAAAATTATTTTTCATTTTACACACCAACCCTCGCCCCCCCACCCCCACCCCATCCTGTCCCCTATCCACTCAGAGGAGGTATGGCTTTCCTGGGGAAGTCAGCAAAGTCTGGCATACCCGACTGAGGCAGGACCAAGGCCCCCTCCCTGCCTCCTGCAGCAAGGCTGAGCAAGGTGTCCCACCACAGGGAATGGGCTCCTGTAGGTGCTTCATTTTTCGCAATGGCATGTCTGTAAACACCGGTTCACTTTTAAAATTGGGTCGTGGTATAGTCTTGCGTTTTTGCGCTTTATTATTGCCTCTAGGGTGATGGTTATGCATGTAATGCCTTTTTGTAGGGACACAAATGGGGATTACTGCTGCTTACAAGCAGGGACATGCACTTTCTTTCTGTGTTCTTGAGTGGAGGAGTGTAAAGGTCCGGCCTTGGAAGCATTTGGCTCACATTTTGCAGGGCACATTATTTCTTCGTCCTCTTTCCCAAGCGTGACATCTCAGACACAGAATTCCAAAGGAAGACGCCTCTCCCTAACACGGCATCCGTATCCCTCACTCAACAGATACTGTTAGCCGTCTTATAAAGCAGGAGCGCTATTAAAAACTGCTAATAAAAAGTAGGTGCTTGTTCTTGTGCTAACCCTAATTACTGATAATGCCTGTGTTTGTCACTCAGCCCCTGGCGCTGCACCAATCAGTGGGTGACGAGACGCAAGCACTTACACATGTAAATGAATTACTTTCTTCTTCTTTTCTTATTTAAGTGAGTCACGATGGAAGGCAACTCTAGGTCATAAAGATCTCTTCTCTTTAATGCTAATGGACCGTCTCTGCTCTCCGCTCACAGACTACCCTTATTGGTAATCTGCAGCCTTGTCTTTTGTTCCTGGTGGTAATGAAATGCCGGGTGCCGAACACCCCAGCCCTCCAAGAATGTGGGCCAATTGTCTTCTGTTCGCTTGTACTGTAAAATTACTGTTCCCCAGCAAACCGGACAAGTGCGGGGCCAAGATCAAAGAGTACACATTGGCATCCAGCTGCATCGATGACTCCTGCTGTATTAATTAGTCATAGCTTCTCCAAGTCAACATTCCCAGCTCGCACAGAAACATCCCACAGTGTAAAAGCCTCCGGGAGAACTCCACCACAGCCTTGACTGTCTGTTCCCATCCATTTCTGGGTTAAGCTTTTGCAGCGTATCAGCTGAATATCCCGCTCTGAACCTCAGGGTATGAAAGCTAGTCTTCAGTTTTCATTCTAAAACCTGTTGCGGGCATAGTCAAAGAACTGCACTCATTTTCTCATATCAGGTAGCATTTCCTTGATTTTTTTTTCTTTTTAAAGGGGGTGTTTGGAGAGGCTAGCACTGGCTTTAAAATCTAATTTAAAAGTGCAGTTGCTACTGAATTTTGCAAGCTTGTCCTGTGCCCTCATCAGCAATGCCACTGGTGTTTAAGCATTTGAAAGGACCTTCTCTATGAATGTTTCTGCGGAAGCAAAATTTGTCCATGGTCCTGAACTCCGTCCGAATCCACCAGCAACTTCTTCTTCTTTCGTGAGCGCCTGGGGTTCCCGGAGCCTTTTTAATAGGAGGATTTTCCAGTAGTTCCCTAGCCAGTGTTTTTAGGGCAGTGGTTGAGACAGAAAGACCGGTCCCCTGCTCCTCGTGGCTTTGTTTTGTTCCGGTGGGGAGGAAACCCTTTACCTTCTCACAAGCTCCTGGCCACAGGGAGAGATGCAATTTAGACCCGTACAACTCAGTTTGCTGTGTTGTAATGGTGACTTGGAGTTTCTTGATCAATAGGAAGATTTCCAGGAGTCCCTGGGTCCTCTATCAGTGGGGAAGTGTGAATGGGGTGAGTTAGTAAGCACAGGTAAGGCTCTTTGAGATGCGTGGGTAGAGAAAGCCAACGCACTTTTATACCGGGGACCATCATGAACCCTGTGGGCACTCGGCAGCTGCAGTGGGCAGGGTGTCTTCAGCCAGCACTTAGGTTGTGTGTGAAGTTTCCCTCTCTCCATTGCTAATTTCTCTGTGAGCTGTAAAAGCCTCTTAAGGAAATAGCGTTGCCACTAAGTGGACTTTTTGATGAATTGGAACAAGAAATAATTTCAGAAGAGATGAATGGCCGTGTCCTTTCTCTGTTGCCTAGCATGGTTTTGCCTGCTCTATGCTTGTCTTAGCTGCAGGGCGCATTTCTGGTTTTGTTGGAGGTCATTGTTTTAAGGCACCACTTGGGAGGGACAGGTTTATTTTTATTTTAATTTTTAGCAGGAATATTTGTGTTTGCAGGGTTAGCAGAGGCTGGCGTGCTGGAAGTGACTGCATCGTCTTTGGATTATTCATGGACAGTAATAGAAGGCACTTAAAAAGAACAATGAAATTGCTTATTTCTGTGATGGGCCATCTGTTGAATTGTTTTGTGCAACAATTGCACAATAGTATCTATGTCATATCATTCTATTTTCAACAGCAGCTGATTATGTCTCACTGGCTACTTGTCCTTATTTCTAAAAAGTCCCATGGCCATTAAAAGTCACCTCTCTGGGAACCTTTGTAAAAAAGGTATTAGAAACTGCAAATAGCCTGTATATGTTAACATAGTTGCTCTTTCTACCCTCCCTTGTGCACGTGTGTGTGTGTGTGTGTGTGTGTGTGTGTGTGTGTGTGTGTGTGTAGAGGGTGGCAGTATAATGCGAGAGTTGGTCATGCTCTAATTAATTAGATTTCCTAAGTATTCAGGACGGTTTTCTATGCTTTCCACATGGAGTTGATAAAGAAGTCACCACAGAACCATTTGATAATTTGGTAGAGATGACTGATTTGCAGAAAGGAGGTGTGAGTCTAAGAGGCTGTTCGATGGCCTTTAGTGCTTTTAATTATCTACTTTTTTCTTCATGGTGGTAATTAGAGTTTTTCTCCTGGAATTCACTTCCACTAAAAAAAAAAAAAAAAAAAGAGCCATTAGCAAATTTGTTAGAGCAGAAGTGAAATTAAAATAAAACAAATGTGTTGTTGTCCACAGGTCACTGACATCGCCGACGCCATGATTCTGAAACAGCTTTTTGAAAATCTGTTCAAAAATGGGGTCGTCGTTGTGGCAACATCCAACAGACCACCGGAAGGTAAAGCCAACACTGTGTGTCCCCATCCAATTAGACAAGGAGCTTCCAGAGGCCCGCATTTCTGGAGGGATTTTCTGGTGTTTGTCAGCCTGATGACTCCACCCACGCTCAGTTTTATAACAGGCTTAGTCTGAAAATTCAGTCTGAACTCGTATCTTTAAACAATTTCTATTTTTAGCAAGTCCAGTGTCTCCCCATGTTGGATGTCCCCCTAACACTAGACGCATGGTAGGTGCCTGTAAAAACACTAGTATTCCTGGCTGCTTTGTATGCCATGAAAGAAAGCTCAATGAAACGAAAGACTCCTGCTCATTTTCATGAGTAGCTTTTTTTTAACTACTTCACTTAATTTATCATTTTTAAAAAGGCACTTATGGCCTATTAGGAAAGTATTTAAAAATTAAAAAACAAGTAGTAGTTAGGCAAAAGTAACATAAAATCCTGATTTTTTTTTCTTTTTTTGAGCTCATCATGTGATCACTTAAAGGTGAGGAATCCAAAATAATGTTTCCCTGGGGCCTGCCAAGACCTTGCTCCCTAGGGGCCTGGACTTACCTCGCTGGCTGTACAACCCAGTCCTCTTAGGTCTGGAGCCTCCTTTTACCTCCTCTCCATTTTCTCACACTGCAGGCACGAATGCCCTCCATATTTGACTTCTTTATCACACTTTTGGTGCCTCTTCCAGAATGGCTCCCTTTGTGAGGGAGGGTCCCATGTCTTTCATCTGGGGGTGGTGGGTGGGTGGATGCACTCTAGGTCTGGGCATGAATGTGGAGCACGCATTTCTGCAAGGATCTCTGGCTGTAGTGGAGAACGGACCGTGGATGAGATTTTGAGACTCAGCAGGGTTGGGGAGGGGAGAGGCACGGGTAGGAAGTGGAGGTCAGATGCCGTTTCCATCACAGGCAGAATCAACAGTGCTTTCAGGTGGAAAAACACAGACCGAGCAGGCATTCTATCACCGAGCTATCTCCCCATCCTTCAAGAGCTTTTTAAAATGAAATTTCTGGGTGGGCATGGTAGTGCATGCCAGCACTTAGGAGGCAGAGGCAGGGGGATCTCTGAAAGTTCAAGGCCAGCCTGGTGAGACAAAACAAAAACAACAACAACAACAACAACAAAATTGGGAGGTGTTGAGAGTTGTGTTTTTAATGAGAATGGCATCCATAAACACACACACATGCGCGCATACGTGCACACACACGCACATACACACACTCACCCACACACACTCACCCACACGCACATACACACACTCACACGCGCACACACATACACACACATACACACACGCACATACGTGCACATACACGCACACACACACTCACACACACGCACATACTTGCACACATGTGCACACACACACATACACACACTCACACACACGCACATACACACACTCATACGCACACATATGCACACACACGCACATACACACACTCACACACGCACATACACACACTCACACACGCACATACACACACTCACCCACACACACTCACACACATGCACATACACACACTCACACACGCACATATACACACTCACCCACACACACTCACACACACGCACATACACACACTCACACACGCACATACACACACTCACCCACACACACTCACACACACGCACATACACACACTCACACGCGCACACACACATGCACACACACATACACACATTCACACACATGCACATACACACACTCACACGCACACACATGCACACACACGCACATACACACACTCACACATGTTTAGTTCTCCCTTGGTAGACTGTTGGGAAGGGTTAGGAGGTGACATCTTGCTGGAGAAGGTGTGTCTCTGGGGGCGGGCTTTGAGGTTTCAAAGCCCACAGCCGCCCCACAGTCTCTCTCTGCCTGGGCCGCCTGTGGATCAGGATGTAAAACTCTCATCTGCTTCTCCAGCACCACGTCCTGCCATGATGATAATGGACTAAGTCTCTGAAACTGTAACCAAACCATCAGTGAAATGTTTTCCTTTGAAAGAGTTGGCCATGGTGCTCTGACAGCAATAGAACACTAGTTAGGACCAGGCCGCCAGAGGGAGACACATGGTGTGGACCTGTGAATCCACATCCATGTGCACCTGGGTGCACATTCACCCTGCGCACACACATGTGCAGAGAGCATTATCCACATATAGATACTACATCAACTAAGACAAATTGCCTCTACCGTAGCTGATCTGGCGATGTGGTTAGGGCTGTCTTTCCACACTGACAAAGCTATGCTCACCAGCAGGCAAGTGCCAGGATCATGTAGGAGGTTCTGTAGCAAAGGCTGTTGAGGGAAGTAGAGCTTGGCAGCGCAGCACTTGCGGTCTGCTCAGGCAGACACTCACGGCAGAGGCGGAGGGACACTTTAGGGCCAGATGCTGCAGGCGTGAGCGTCAGACAGTGCGAAGAGACTGAGCTGGAGCGGGCCTTGGGAGAAGACCCAGGTTCAGGATGCAGACGGCAGCTCTTCCGCAAGCGCTACACTCCCGTGGGCAGGCAGACAGGAATTATCTTCACGGGCTGATTCTTAAGAATATTTTTTAATTTTTGCCTTTTTGAGACAGGCTTCTATCTGTAGCCCTGTCTGTCCCGGAACTCACTGTGTAGACCAGCCTGGTCTTGAACTCAGGTATCTGCCTGCCTCTGCTTCCTGAGTGCTGGGATCAAACAGCTTAACATTTTAATGTAAAGACATGGTGGTGTACACATGTAATTCCATCACGCAGGGCGCTGTGTGCAAGTTAGAGGCCAGCCTGGGCTATAGGGTGGTTGTAGGTTAGCGGTTAGCCTGATTTATAAGGGAGACACTATTTCAATAAAACAACAAAACACCCCCAAGGCCCCCAAATTGAAACATTTAATGCAAAGAATATGACACCTATGTGAATGTGGACAACGTTATTCACACATGTGAGCTCACTTGTGTGCGTGCATTGCTTTATTGGTAAAGAAAGAGACAGAATATTGATATCAGGAAGAGACATAATGATAGGATAAGAACAGAGCTGTGCTTCCCGGGCTCTGGAGGGAGGCGGACTGCAAAGGGGCAACGGGGAAATATTTCTTGGCGTTTTAGAAGTGTTCTGTACTTGGCTGTAGTGGTGCTTATAGGTGTTAAAACTCACGAAACTGTACTCCACAAAAACTCATTTATTACATGTAAATTAAGAAAATCTGCACTGGCTTGTTTCTCCTTGATGGCTGTGAATGACCAAGGTCTAACTGCCCTGTTAAAGGTTGCTTTCTTTTCCAGCCACGAGAATACGAGCCACTTTTCTGTAGGTTATAGCTGTGGTCCAGGGCCCCCAGGTAGTGTTGACATTGAGAAGATGGGCGTAGCCATTGGGTAGAGCAGCCCGCGCATGTAGTCCAGCACTGAGGTGGGAGAGAACAGGATCGAGCGTGAGTCTGAGGCTAACCTAGACTCCCTCCATCACGAGTTCCAGGCCAGCCAGGGCAACATAGTGAGACCTTCCCCTCCTCACCTCCGTGGACAGCAGGTCCTCAGATGACCGTACCAGCTGGGGAAAGCAAGTTCTTGGCAGATATTTGGGCAATGATGAGTGGCTAGAAAGAGCAGTGTTTCAGAGGGGCTCAGAAGACAGATGGGGTGAGCAGAAAGTGGGTGCAGGACGGAGCCAGAGGCGGGAGCTAGACGTCTGCAAGGCAGCAATGAGGATGTGGAATTTCACGGTAAGAGTAACGTAAGCCTGCCTGAAGCACACCTCAAGCAGGACGGACCGGGCCCCAGACCGTGGCTCTGCAGCAGGACTGTGGCTGGGAGGAGGTTTCCAAACGTCTGACTTGGCAGGCGAGCGCTGAGGCTGGGCTGCTGCCAGAGACGTTGTTAATGCAGAGCTGTTCTCCACACGGACAAACAGATCAGGGTGCAGGATCGAAACCTGCAGAGACCCACGAGAAAATAAGCCCACAACTTAAACCTCACGTGCACATCTCTCATAGTTTATGTTCGAAAATGAAGTTTCCTGTTTTCATAACATTCCAAGTTTTTCTAGTTTTGAGATTTTTTTTCTCTCCAGTAAGGGGGGGGGGAGTAATAAGAATTAATTGGATGGTGACCCAACAAGTTAACGGTTCAGTAGATCAAATTAGTTAAAAATTCAAAATTAACTTAATGATTAAACTTGAGAACTCTGTTCAGAGCATAGGAAGCCGATGTGAGAGGAAAGCGGCCGGCAAGCCCAATGGTTAGGAAAGCGGCCGGCAAGCCCAATGGTTGCCGCTCGTTGTCGTTATCAGTGGGGCACTGAAAAGAAAGCAGCCCGAGCCTGAGCCTAGAGTGGCGCACGGGAGGTTAGGGCTTCTGTTTGCGACTCTCAAAGCTTGCGAACGAGCGTTGTCATCATTAGTTTACGCTCGGGCGGTTTGAACCATGTATGCCTGTGTGCCGCCGGAGGCCAGTGCATTCTCTGGAACTGGAGTTATAGATGTCGTGAGCCCCCGTGTGGGTGTTGGGAACGGAGCTCAGGTCCTCTGCCCGTGAGCAGACAGTGCTCTCACCGCTGAGCTACCTTTCCAGCCTCCCCGCCACCCCAACCCTTTTATAACATTAAAAAATCAAAATCTCATGTGTGTGTCTGAATAAGCACGCATGAGCTCTCAAGTGCATGCTGAAATGTTCCTGTGGACTGTCTATAACATTTTTCGTATTTAAAAAGGAATTCTTTGATAATTTCATGCAGTTTATTTTGAACTTATTCACCCCAGGTCCAGTCATTCTCCAGTAAACTAAGACCATGTGAAAATGCATAGATTAATAGTTAAGAGAGAAGTGGCCAGTAAGAAGCCCGAGCCATTGCCCAATCAGTATATACGTATATAAATCAACCTAAGTCCTGTGTGTTTATTTGGGGTGAAGCAGGCCCTCCTCCCCCAGCTCTGTGTTCTCTCTTTAAATAGTCCACTGACTCCATTTTGTGCTGCCTATAATGTATTTCTGGGGGTGGGACCTTCCATTGGAACGTGATTAACCGACCAGGGGCCACACCCTTAAGGAAGACGATTCTGTAGCCGTAGAGGCCGTCGCTGTCCATAGCTCGCAGGTCAGGTGTAGTGGCTGTGACCCCAGGACCCCATGCGCCCGCACAGATCTTGCGCAGACACCCACAGCTGCAGCCGTACGGCCGGACCCGGAAGACACAGTTTTGTTCCGTCTCCCCTGAGCGCTGGCTCTTACCATCTTCCCGCCCCTTCCTGCGGCCCCTTGGTTTTGGGGAGGAGATGGGCTACAGATCCCAGTCGTGGCTGAGGATGGCAGGGTGCCCTTTCTCTGCCCTGTGAGCAACAGTCACCGCTTTTTATAGATAGACGAGAAACCAGGTAAAGCACATATCTTACGTGCATCCCAGAACTACGTGAAAGCATGATCTGAATTGCAGAGGTGTGCCGCCCTTCCACATGGTCTACATAAACAGAAGCGCCCTAGCGTTAGAGCAGTATCAGACCCTGCAGCATTAAATACGGCGATTGGAGGCACAGAGCGTTCCAGGAACGGCAGCTTTATTCTCTTTGCAAGTCAGAAGCTGGGCGTGGTGGCCCATGCCTGTGACCCTGCAGTAGGATGAGTCGGATGATGCTAAGTTTGAGACCACAATGGGCTACATAGACAGCACGATTCTGTCTCAGGGGAAAGAAAATCAGGAAAACATAGACGGCATGAAGAAAAAAGATTTAAGATTAAAAAGGGCAACAGATTGACTTGAAAGCTCATCTGCTGAGAGGCCATCTGAAATAAAGCTACTATGAACTACAGGGAGTGAAGTGAGTGAGTTTGGAAGATGTTACGCATTTGGCAGAGTGTCTGGGACCAGACGACGGAGAAGGTCAGTCCCCGGGAGAGCTACAGTGTGATGGACGTGGCTGAAGAGACCGTCCCTGCTGGGGGGAGTTACAGACACTGGTGACGACGACGTCGTCATTTCAAACTTGAGCTCTTCCCATCTTAGCCTCCCAGATGCTAGGATTACACATATGAGCCACTCTGAGCAGCCTTTGTTTAGGATTTAAAATACACCTTTTACTCTCTAAATTCCTAGAAAAGAAAAAATAAGGGATGCTTCTCAGAGCAAAATCTGTAAAACACCCCAAATGTGTGAGTAAAAGCTGTGAAACAAGGCTGACGGCTCGGTGGCATTTCTCCTTAGACCCCCTGTTTTGGGCTAAGCCGGCTCCTAGCTAAATGACCTTCTTCCAGATGACAGTAGGAAGCTGAGGGCACAAGGGTCAGTACAATTATCTGATGGGTGTAGAGAGCGAAAAAAAGCAGACAGATTCCCGAGGAAGAGAACTTAGAGGAGGGCCCAGTGTGTGTTTGGGGGCCCGGTAAAGTGATTGCTGAATTGGCGTCTTGGGTTCTGTTTGCAAACCCACAGACTTTATGGCCTAAAGCGTTTGCGGTGTTGAGCTCTGCTTCTCAGAGAACTAGACTGGAACAGCGTCACATTCTGTGTACAAATCTGTAGCTGGTTGTTTTCCCCCAGCCCGCCTGGTCCCACGCCGCACCAGCCCCAAATAAGACGCAGAGACTCTGTATTTGATATAAGGCTGTTAGCCAGTTAATAGTTTCTTACCGGCTAGCTGTATCTTAAATATTAACCATTTCTATTAATCTAAATATTTCCACGTGGCTCATCTTACCGGGGAGTGGCTGGCCTGCTACCTCTCTTGCTCTCATGTTGACTCTTCCTTACTACTTCCTCTTTCCTCCTCCTTGTCTCCTAGCTCCCGCCTATCTTGCTTTCCCATTGGCCAACAGTGCTTTATTCATTAACCAGTATGAGAAACATATTTACAGAATAACATCTCCCATCACAAATCCTACCTGAACCCGGGACTTCCAAACCCCACGTGGCAGCATGATGTCCCATCTCCATCCTCAGCTAGGTTGGACTAGAAGCACCTACAGATTAGATAGCGCATGTCTGGGTTTGTCTGTAGTGGCATTTCCAGGAACAATTAGCTAAGGGGAAAAACCTTCCTGAGTTTGGGGCCCAGCTGGCATGAAATATGGGGAAAGGCACAAGCTTGGAGTTTGGGTGTTGTTCCCCTAGTCATCAGCTGCCACATCGTTCTGGCCATGATGGGCTGTGATTTCTAAAATGTGAACCCAAATATATCTTCCCTCTCTTAACTTGTTTTTCTTTCTCTTTCTTTTAAAAAAATTATTTTATGTGTATTAACAGGACTTTAGGTTTATTATTGAAGGAAACCAAATACTATGCTGTGGGTGTCGGGAAAAAGTATTCCAGTTTACTATATTGACCTGATATTGTGCAGAAATTTAGAGCCATATTCACTGGTCTAGAAATGTTGATTTTTCTCTTTAGTTATTTAGAAAATGTTTTATTAGTTTCTGTAATGAACTCACATAGGTAAGGCCTTACATAGTTAATATACTACATTTCATCTGCACAAGTGAGAAAAATTGCTTCTTAAATGGTCTAGAGGTGCCATTTAAAAAAAAAAAAACTATGATAAAATAATAATATCTTAGAAGGACAAATCATATTGACCCCAGAGAACTCCATAAATATTTTATGTCAGGGCACATTTTCTTATTTTATAGAAAAATTGTATTGAATTACCTTTCTTACATTCCTTTGTTACTCTAACCCAGTTTGTACATGTATAAAAAGGCATTGTTCATACTCTTGGTTTTGAAACTTGAATTTTAAGGGAAAGATCTTTTATCCAAACGCATCTCTGCAGCATTGATGTGCTTGTCATTACTTAAAAACCCTCTTTGCATGCATTTTGTCTCTAAGTATTACTACATTCTCTACTCTGCAGAGTTTAGAGTCCTCATATCATTCTCTGCAAAATGAGTGTACTGTAGGCCCTATCCTTTATCTTACATAACCTTACACAACCAAGTGTTCATTTAGCTTTGCTCAGAAATGATTAAAAAAAAATCACAGGCGAGACCTGGTGAATTTTTAACTGGTATTTAGTAAATACTAGCAACTGTTGATATAAGTATAATATGAAATCTTTACATCTCAGAACGTTAAAACTAAATGTGAAAGCCTTTGTAGCTAAATAACATTTCCAGAGATAGATCTATTGCACAGTAGTTAGCATAATATTTGAATTGCAGAGAAACTTCAGTTTAATGACCCTTTTCCATCACATGTTCCTAAAGATTTTCAACGGATTTCTGCTGAGGATTCTGTTTAGAAAATGCCCCTCAGAGAGTAACATTTGAATCTCATGTCTTTGTAAAGGCTGAGTTTTAAAAATGTAATCCTTTAAAATGTTAAATCTGCAAGGCTTACCTACTGCCATTCTCCTTGACCTCTGCGGTGTCCCTACATTAAAATTGAGACGTGCGTGAACTGAAGCCTCTCCTTGACTGCCTCCTGAGTGTGTATGTGTGTCAGCCTGAGTACTGCAGTTAACGTGTGTCGTCAGCCTGAGTACTGCATTACAAATGTGCCTCCTGAGTACTGCGTTACAAATGTGCCTCCTGAGTACTGCGTTACATATGTGTGCCTCCTGAGTACTGCGTTACATATGTGTGCCTCCTGAGTACTGCGTTACATATGTGTGCCTCCTGAGTACTGCATTACATATGTGTGCCTCCTGAGTACTATAGTTACATATGTGTGCCTCCTGAGTATTGTGGTTACATATGTGCACTGCTCTGTTTGGCAAAAGTCTTCCTTTTAATCAGATATATGGCATTTGTACAAATTCAGGAGCAGTTTTGTCAATTAATGTGTTTTCTAAAAAAGTTAATTTTATATGCCTTTTAATGAATTACTGAGAACTTACAGGACAAGAAAAGATGATCCTTTCCTGATTCAACCTTCTGTGTTCAAGGGCTAAATACTTTTAGATGTGTCCCCTCTCCTCTTCCTCCTCCTTTTTGTTTTTCAAGACAGGGTTTCTCTGTGTAGCATTGGCTATGCTGGAACTCTGTCTGTACACCAGGCTGGCCTTGCACTCAGAGAGACCCGCCTGCCTCTGCACACTCCTGTGTGCTGGGATTGAAGGTGTGCAGTGCCATGCCCAGCTTGTTTCATCTTGTGTGGATGATGGCCCAGGACTCTGGAAGGCATGCCTTTACAGCCTCCCCTGCCCCTCCCCCACTTAAAGCCATTAGCTGGGATGCTTCAGAGTTCCTCTCTGTGACTGCTAATTTTTCTTCTTTTAAAAATGGAGTGAGTCTTAGTACTGTCTGAATAGAAATCATTTTGGTCAGTTTTTCCTTGTGCTTCCTTAGTCAGTAGAAAGTCTCATATGTCAAACTAAAAGATAAAGTGTCATTGTGATTGAAGCTAAGTAAAAAGCTCATGCGTTTGTTCCTTTCAGATCTCTATAAAAACGGACTGCAGAGGGCTAACTTTGTACCATTTATTGCTGTCCTAAAGGTAAGGAGAAACCATGTGTTTATCCATTGACTGCGGCGTGCAAGGGATCTCTGAGTGATTCTGGAGGAACACCTTGGTCTTGCATCAAGCAGAATTCATTTTCATATTGAGGCAAGACCAGAAAGATATATTTAAAAAAACAGTATTCCCCCATGTGTACATGGGGAAAATTACAAATATAGCTTAAATTATTTCCTAGCTGAAACATTTGATAGTTTACATTTTATAAATCTTAATTTAAGATTTGCTCATAAATATTACAGCAGAATGTTTAAACTTATACATTTATTTCTGAAAAAAATGTTTGGTGTTCTTTGTTTCCTTCAGGCTAATGGCCATTATTAACATGTTTTCGTAGCTATTAAAGTTGCTATTCTAGAACACCATTATTACAAAAATATTCTAATATATTTAAATGTGATTGCCATCAAGTTATCATAAAATTATGTCAAGTTGAGGCACATAAATAGTTTAAATATTTGTGTGTATCATTGCTGCATAGAGTTTAAAATAGTCTTCATTACAATATCATTAAGAATAAAATAGCCTCCTTTTTTACTGTTAATTTTAAGTAATTCCTACATGATTATTCACTAATTCTATATCATATCCATATTTCTTGAAAACCTACTGTGTGCAAAGTGTCACACTAGTCAGAGTGGGTGATAAAAGTATGAAATAGCAGACTTCTTCCTTTCTTCCTTCTTCCTTCCTTCCTTTCTTTTTCTTTGTTTTGTTTTTTGAGACAAGGTTTCTCTGTGTAACAGTCCTGACTGTCCTGGAACTCACTTTGTAGACCAGGCTGGCCTTGAACTCACAGAGATCCGCCTGCCTCTGCCTCCTGAGTGCTGGGATTAAAGTCATGTGTCACCACTGCTCAGCTGAAATAGGGGATTTTTATCTTCTGGTCTTTATAATCTATTTGAGCATGTAAAATGTACACAAACACTAAAGCATAAAGCAAAGTATATAGATCCCAAATGAAGTGCACTTCCGTGCCAAATGTAATTTACTTAATTTTAGGTATTTAAATGCTCTCATTCCATAGCAACATATCTGAAAAAGAATAAAGTTTTAGTTAACAAAAACTAAACTTCAAAACTTCTTCCTATGAAGTGGAAATAGCTTCAAATACTCCTAAACACACAGTCAGACAATCTCTTTGACATACACTTTAGCTGGATTATTGTTGGTGCCGGTACTAAGAAGAATTCAAACATCTGTTTCCCTGACCAATTTGTGGTTCCTGAGGATTTTAATTTCTCTGAGATATTTATAGCTTGGGAGAAAGTGCTTTCAGAAGACCCAAACTGTCAGTGACGTCTCCCTTTAATATCCATGCTTCACACAGGGAGGTAGATTTATGCTCTACAAAGGCACCACACTACAAACAATTGGTGCCCAAAATAGTACGTTCATATGATAAGCTATAGAAGGAGAAGGCTCTAAGCTGTAGAAGGAGAAGGCCCACAGAGTTTTGTCTATATACTTTTGGGGGGGGAGACTATAAACCTTTTTTCCCTTTTTGGCCAGTAATTTATCATAATTCAATACACAACACCATCAATAGACAACTAAACTGACTGAATTGAATTTCATCTTCATTCCATTTTCTGCTCTTATTTTTTTCTGAAGAGAGAACACCAGAGATGAATAATCCATAATCTCAAATTGAGCATGAACTGACATGCCCAAGCATCAAAGATCGCATTAGAAAATATCTAAAATGTCCAGTTCATTCAGAAGGTGCCTTGTATGCAACAGATCACAGTTCAATGGAAAGACACCAAAGCTGGTCCTGCTGGAACTCCTGCCTTTGTGCTGGTTAGTGTTTGCTCAACCTGACACAGACTGGAGTCACTGGGATGAGGAAGCTTCAGTGAAACATGGCCTCCACCAGATTGGCTGGGTGGCATGTCCAAGGGGCGTTGTGTTAGTTGCTAATTGATACAAGAGGGTCCAGCCCACTGTGAGTGGCCCCATCCCTAAGGGGATGGTGCCTGGGCTGTATAAAAAAGCTGGCCAGGAAGGCAGCGTGCTTCTCTTCAATCAGCCAAATAAACCCTTTTCTTCCTTGAGATGGCATTGCACACTTTCATCAAAGCAACAGAAAGCAAAGTAGGGCAGTGTGTTTGCATGAAGACTCTTGCGAGTAAAGATGGCTGCACCCTTACTGACTGACATCTTACCTATTTACAGATGATGGTATTGGATTTTCATTTTGGCCCAGGCAAGAGAATTGTGTAGCAGAAATCTACTTTAAAACACATAGAGGGGCTGGCAGTGTAGCTGACTGAATAAAGGCGCAGCTGGCAGGGGAGAGCCAACCCCAGGAATTGTTCTTTGACTTTCACACACATACTGTGACACCTGTGCATGCATGCAGGCACACACACACACTTACACACACTCACACACACTCACTCACTTACACAGACTCACACACACAGTCACACACACATACAGATTCACACACTCACTCACACTCACACACACTCACACAGACTCACACACACAGTCACACACACACTCATACAGATTCACACACACATTCACACACACTCACATAGACTCACACACACTCACACACACTCACACATATACTCACACACTCATACACACACACTCAGACTTACAGGCATGCACTCATACACACACTCACACACTCATACAGACACTCACACTCACACACACTCACACTCACACACTCACTCACACACTCACACTCACACACTCACTCACACAAAGGCATATAGGAAGGAAGGCTCTGGAGCAGGAAGGAAAGACGACCAGTTACTCAGAGTACATGATGAGTGCACTGACTCAGAGAACAAGAAGAACACAGTTTTTACTGTTTTAAGAGAAATTAAAAAGTCATATTTCTAACACGGTGAAGGGGATGAATTGAATCTAAGATCAGAAGAAAGTGAGCTGGCAGAAATGAAAACAAAGGGGAATTGTTGAAGTAGAAACTATTTCAGGGACAACACCCGTTCATGAGAGCAGGAGGGGTGTGGCCATTCTCTTGATTGTGTGCATGTGCCGCGTTTGTGAGCGTGTGTGTGCCGCGTTTTTGAGCGTGCGTGTGCCGCGTTTTTGAGCGTGCGTGTGCCGCGTTTGTGAGTGTGTGTGTGCCGCGTTTGTGAGTGTGCGTGTGCCGCGTTTGTGAGTGTGCCTGTGCTGCGTTTGTGAGCATGCGTGGAATGTTTCTGCTGTTTGTTCATGATGGACTTGAACTCATCTTCCTGCCTCAGCTTCCTGAGTCACTCACACAATCATATGTCTGGAGAATAAAGACCTAAGGTTTAAAAAGAAACAGGTTTCATAAAGCACAAAAGTCCAGATTTAGTGTTCACCGTGTATTTGCCTAAATCCATCAAGAGTAATATTTTTTTCTGTTGTATAATTTAACGCCATGCCAAGCAAAACTCTGTTGTCAGTAAGAAAAGAAATTAGTGTGGACAATCCTCCAGTTGATAAGAGATCTGCACATTTCAGGTAGATACTTAACAAAGGAGAATGCAATTGTTCTTACAGTGTTGCATTACAAGGTGTCAGGGCTGGAGAGATGACTCAGTGGTTTAGAGCGCAGCCTGCTCTTCCAGGGGACCCAGGTTCGATTCCCAGCTGCCACATGACTGTAGTTCCAGGGGACACAATGTCTTCTGAGGGCATGGCACAGATGGGTACAGACATTCATTCAGGCAAAATGTGGCACTAATTCTAATCGTCATTAATAATAAAAACTCAGAGAGATATTGGGGTTAAAGCTGAAGATCAGAGAAGCAAAGCAGCCTAGAGTTCTCACCTCTAGCGATGTTCAGACCCGAAGGGCCACCCTCCTCAGACGTGAGACTGCATCTGTCTCCAGCAAACCTAGACTGCCCTGAGCTCCTGTCTCCCCCGCCTTATGTTCCTCTCTAGTGCTGGGATTAAAAGCATGGACCCCAAGGGCTGAGATCACTATGTGTGAGCTGTTTCTCTTTTACCCAGATTCCCTCTCCTGTAGCCCAGAGTGGCTGGGATTAAAGGTGTGCACCACCACTGGCCTCTACGACTAACTAGTGTGGCTGCTGGGATTAATGGTGTGTGCCACCCCTGCCTGGCCTCTGTGGCTAAATAGTGTGGCTACCTTTGCACTCTGATTTCAGGCCAGCTTTATCTATTAGATTGTAAACAAAATATCACCATAGCAAAACATCCATTCTCATAAAATTAAATAATCAAAAAATAAATGGCATCCTGTCAGCTGGGTCATCGCACACACCTAGAACCCCCAGACGTGCCAGATGTGCTGGCATACTCCTGTAATGCTGGCACTCAGGAGTTGAGGAAGTGGGGCCCCATATTCAAGGCTAGCCTGGACTACATAGTGAGACTCTGTTCCGAACAGGCCAGTGGAAAAATAAACCCCTGCCACGTTTCAGAGCCACTTAAATTAAAAACTCCACAGATATGTATTTTTGAACATATGATAATGTAGGAATTACAGCCTTCATGAAATTTCTTGAGCAAATTGCTTTTAAGATTCATACCACCAGTCAAAATGAATAACTTATAAATAGAGATATTACAGTAAAATAATCGGTGGTGGCTGAATTGAATCTGATTAAACATTTCAGGAATAACATTTTTATCATGTCATGTGAGCATGTCTGTAATTGAATTAAGTACGGGGCGTTGAAGTACATGGCGCAGAGGCCTCGGCCTGAATGAGGAGCTCGAGCCAAGAACGTGGCAAATGTCAGGACTTCCCAAAGAGTACACGATGCTTACGCTGAGACTTAAAGTCAAACGTTACCAGAAAAAGCAGAAGAGCTTCGATCACAGAGGGAGAGCGTTTGGAGAGGTTGCAACCATGATGATTGTAAATTTAAAATGTGATTAATAATTAGTTCATTAATATTTTATGAACTAGCTATTACTATTCTTCTGTTTACTCCAGGCTTTGAGGATTTGTGTAAGACTTAGATTCCCTCTTTTGCCTCTAAATAAAAGCAAGATGCATTCAGGGTTGCATGCAAGCAAGAAGGACCATGTGTCACTTAGTGCTTTTTTTTTTTTAATCTCTTTTTATTTTTTGAGACAGTCCTGGCTGTCCTGGAACTCACTTTGTAGACCAGGATGGCCTCAAACTCGATGAAATCCAGCTGCCTCTGCCTCCCAAGTTCTGGGATTAAAGGCATGGTGTGGTATTTATTTGTTGTGGTATTTATAAAAACTAGGTGATTCTAAAGTATGTGTGACAGTAAAATTGTTAAAGCAGCTGCCAGCATCGGCACAGACTTGCTCTTTACTGTTAAAGGTGTCTGCCCTGGCCTCTAGACTGCGATATCTTACAAAAACTTTGTGTCTGAATCCAGGTCAGCATACAGAAGCAGTAACTGCACCTGGCCTGCTCCCTGCTTTTGTGAATAAAGGCTTATTAAAAAGCGCCATGCTCATTTCTTGTGTGTTGTTTGTAGCGGTTTTCACTATCGCAACAGAGTAGAGACCTGAAGCAGAGACCAATGACCTTGGAAGCCTAAAATATTTACATCCTGTCCTTCCCGACAGTGTGTGGCCCTCGTTGATAATATGTGTGAGGAACAAACAGCTACTTAAAATGATATCTATAAACAGCATGTTTTCCCCTAGGAAATGGTATTTGTTAATGCGACAGAAGCCCTGTGCTAGGGTAGAGTCAGTGGCAGCTGTCAGAGAAAGTCAGAGAAAGTGTCCCTTCAAAAACTGGATAAAGATTGGTAGACAGAGAGTAGGGAGCTTGGTGGGCCAGAAGCCAAGAGCACAGCCAGTATCAATTGCAGATGATTCAATAACTTGAGATGATTGCTTTGTTAGAATAAAATGAAAATATTATTTTCACTCATACATATGTATGTGCATACACACATATGCATGTACATATGAACAAAATACAAACATACATGTATGTACATACACACATACATACATACAAAGATAAACACACACTACATACATACATACTTAATACTTGAATTTATTTGCAGTCTTGGGGACTGAATCCAGGCACTTGTTCATGTTGGTGAAATATTCTACCTCTAAGCATATCTATAGCCCTAGTTTTCACATTTATTGTTTTGTTATTCGTTTATTTAGAGACAGAGTCAACCTGTACTCAGGCTGGCCCAAATCTCACTGTGTATGTAGCTCAGGCTGGCCCAAATCTCACTGTGTATGTAGCTCAGGCTGGCCCAAATCTCACTGTGTATGTAGCTCAGGCTGGCCCAAATCTCACTGTGTATGTAGCTCAGGCTGGCCCAAATCTCACTGTGTATGTAGCTCAGGCTGGCCCAAATCTCACTGTGTATGTAGCTCAGGCTGGCCCAAATCTCACTGTGTATGTAGCTCAGCCTGGCCCAAATCTCACTGTGTATGTAGCTCAGGCTGGCCCAAATCTCACTGTGTATGTAGCTCAGGCTGGCCCAAATCTCACTGTGTATGTAGCTCAGGCTGGCCCAAATCTCACTGTGTATGTAGCTCAGCCTGGCCCAAATCTCACTGTGTATGTAGCTCAGGCTGGCCCAAATCTCACTGTGTATGTAGCTCAGGCTGGCCCAAATCTCACTGTGTATGTAGCTCAGGCTGGCCCAAATTGCAGCATCCTTTTGCCTCAGGTTTTTAGGTGCTAAGATTAGAGATGTGAGCCATTGTGCCCAGAATTTTATACAGATTAAAATAATAACACATCTTAAGTGTATGGTGATTGAATATTATTCATTCCATACAACCTGTGTTATCATTCATATTTAAAATGGTGATTTTAAAGGTATAGCAGACTAACTGATGCTTTGACAGAAGAATTGTTTTTTGTTGTTGTTGTTAATTCCAAATTGCACTAGTATTAGTCTTGACTGGCAGTCATTTCTAGTCCCATCTGATCAGGTTCCGGAAACAGGTGACAACTTCGGCCTGCCTTTTATATTGGGGTAAATGTTCTGTTCACTCCACCACTTACCAGTCACAGACTGTTTTGTTTGATTCACGCCTGTGTGATCTTTCCTTTTCGGATTTTCATCACCAGTTTAACTGTGGAACAGCTCTGGTGCAGTACCCCCGTGGGAAACGTCCCGTGCAGTATCTTTGCCACCAGCAGTGTGTCAGCTTTCTGACTGTCTTTTACCGTGACAACAAGCTGTCCCTCTTTGAAACTCTTTACTTCCTGTTAACGTTAGAATTGAGGGGTTGGCTACCGGGATGCTAACTGTGAGCTGGCGGACAGCAGGCAGCATCCTTTTCTTCTTTTTGGCCAACACCATTTAGAAAATGAAGTTAGAGAACAGTAAGGTCCCAGCATGAACTCGTTGGAGTTTTCCATTATGATTTGATTTAGTATGAGTTGATTTTAAATATGAAATGCATAAGTGCTTAATAATCGAAGGAAGTAACAAGTTTTGTTGTTACTAAGCTTGTACTATTTAATATTCAGGAATGATTACATATCTTCTACTTGGTAATATTTCTGGATTGCTTTGTTTTCTTGATCAAAAACATTAAAAAAAAGAAGGTGTATATTAGGCTTTGTGATTTTGTTTTCTTGAGAACTCTTACCCTGCTGATGAACACGTTGAGGATGGGGTCTGTGCTGCAAACTTTACAAAGGTTGCTTATGCCTTTAGGCAAAACATCTTTTGCCCAGTACCAGCACTAGGATTTTAGAGTTGCTAAATAAATGGCCTTGTCACTTTGCCCTGCTATGGTTTTTCCAGCTGTTGAGAGCGACCTGAGTGTGTTCCTGGTGACTTTTGGCACCGGAGTCCTCACCTAGTGTTAGCCTAGGGGGTGGTGTCCACCTAACTGACCTCCAGTGAGCTGTCACCCGAGCCAGTCCTTCCAGGGGACACCCTTTGCGGGCGGGGGGGCGGGGGAGGGCAGGCGGGCGGGATGGTGTCTTTACTTAGGAGTTTTTAATACTTAACACTGAAAGAAATAGAGGAGAGCATATGTAGCAGACTGGACTCTAGGATTCAAGATAATTCTGGCTTCCCACTGTTAGAGTCCGTTTGGACCCTATTGGGTGTCTGATACCTTACAAGACAAAAGGGTGATCATTTGATGTGTAATGCGTCTCTGTGACTAGCGACTCTTAGGGCTAAGGAAATTAAGGAAATTAACCCAAGGTCTTGTCATCTATGAACTTATTTTGGATGCGCTTGGGAAAAATAGACTTAAATAACTGAAAACTATTGATAGCAGCGATTAAACTTCATTGGTGACGTGTGTTTTGTATCCTTGAAATGGATAAATAGCATTAAAAGTTAAAACACTGTTGTGATGTAACTTTACATCTCTACCCCCAAATGAATACTTAGTGTTAGAAAGCCTGTGGAAAGTAATTTGGGGTACATGCTTTGAAAAATATCTTTCCTGTCTCGTAAAATGAAAATGAAGATTTTTCTATAAAATTTATTAGCTGAAATACAAGCAGCCGTGTCTTACATATAAAGTGTGTAGTTTAGGACTTGAATTCTTTTCCTTGAATAAATAGTTATTTTCAGTTTAATTACAAAAAAAATCAGTTCTATAGTGACAAAAATGGTTTGAAGGACGTGTGTCTTAAATATGAATTAGTGGCTTTGCATCATGAGATAAATTAGTTTAATTACACATGACAATTTTCTTGGCTAGTGATGCAATGTGAAATAGAATTCTCCTTTTCCACTCCCTTAAAACTCGAGCCAATTAAAAGAACTTTTGAGCACTTTGTCACAGGCCACCATGGAGGTCTGCAGAGAAGAACTTTAATCCAATAAACATTTCATTTAGATCATGAAAAGAAAGCATGGGGAGATACTCCTTTAAAAGAGGGTGTTACTATGAGTCTACCCATGAGGAGAGGCGAGGAATTTGCCAAATTAACCAAGAGGTCCTCATATTTAATGCACAAACGTGTCAAAACTAACAGGATCATTATTTAATTTGCTTGAACTCTACATTGAGGAAACTCTGAAAAGCCACACTGTTTTCTTCAAAGCCCTCGCTGTGGGGCTGGAGGGACAGGGCAGAGGGAGGCTGTGAGAAATCCAGATAGCACTTAGCCCTGGCCGGAGCTGGTCAGAAGAGGGAATAGATAATTAGGCATAATTAGCGTGTATGAATCGTTGTCTCTCTGCCCTTAGCTTGAATAAATTTTGAAGAAGAAGAAGAAAAAAACCCTCATGGTGCAAAGCCTTTGATGTAGGAAGAGTCATTGTGGCTTGGCAGCATAAAGGCAGTGTTTTATACTTTTGACATAATGGTTGTAAGAATGAAGGGACCCTGCACCCCCCTGTCTGCTTTTTACCAAGGACTTTTGGATTCTCTTGAAACAAAAAAATGCATCACAAGTTTTCAGTTGTCCCTAATGAGGTAGCAGACCTCATCAGGGAGCAGAGGGAGCCATCTTTAGCTTTGTTTAAGTCGTAACCACTGTTTTGTTTTTTTGTTTTTTCCTTAAGTCAACACATCTCCCCTCTCCTTAACTTGCACCCATAGAAAAAAATAAAAATAATGAAAAAAGAATAGTGCACAGGAAAGCCAAACAGAAAAATTAAACAAAATTCACCATACAGAGGACACATTTTTGTGTTTCCTGATTTGATGATATTTTTTTTTCTGCCTTAAAATCAGAGACACTCTAGTAAGATTGTTTACAATAAAGATAATAAGAAGCCATTGATTCCTTTCAGCAGAGAACGTATCCTAAAATTGAAATGGCACAAGAGGACCCAGAGTGGGTTCCTAGTTACAGTTTAAGCTTTTAAATGAGATCAGTTTGGCTAAAATACTATCAGTGCATTTACTGTAAACTTTGTTTTATTTTTGAGTGGAATACTGGTCTGGGGAGCTGGCTCTGTGTCCACAGTCGTCTGTGCAGTGCCACTTTACCCCTGCAAGAAGACCTTGTTTCTGGGAAAGCACTGTGTTTACTTGGAGACTTTTGGGTGACCAGGGACAGCTGAATCACCTAAAATCTGGTGTAAATTTATTTTGTTAGTTGATTTATTCTCACTTTGATGGCCCCAAAATATTTTCAAATCAGTCCTCAGCAGAAATAAAAGAGTCATTTGAAACCTCAAACGTCACCTATATGTTGGGCCAGGGCAGGGGAAGCTTAGGTGACTTAGAACGCCCAGGCTCGCAGGCGTCATCCCTCGGGCTCCTAGTTCTGATACTTTTCCAACGGCCCCCATCCGCTGGCTGTTCAGCATCCGCTGAAAAAAGCCTACCCGTCAGATATGTAAGTGCCCAGATTGCATTCCAGCTAATATCCTTCCTTCAATATATCTTAGTTGTAATTTAGTCATCAGCAATCCATTCCTTCGTGTGTAATCTACGAATCAATTTTTGTAAGTGTCACTTTGCTTAAGGATAGCTTTCTTATGACGCTGTGATTCCAGGTAGACTTCTTTCAAGCCACAGTGATCTGAGATGCTTTTGGCTACTTAACCCACTTTGCATATTGTGCCATTTGTGGGATAAAGTAGCCTTTTATGCTTGAAGTTGATTTGAACTCTGAAAGGCAACACCTGAGCATCTCACAAAACTGGGTAATTATGGCTGATTGTGTTTTTCAGGTATAGGTCACAGGAAACTCATTTGGGGTAAAGTATGTACAAAGCTAAGGAATATGCAGATTTCCTGTTGTAGGATTGTGTAAAAATTATTTACAGTTAATACTTGCATAAAGGTTAGAAAGGTTGATGAAGTGATATTTAGTTTTGCTTTCCTATTCACTGCATGTCAGAATGTAATTATGACTGATTCATGAAACTGTCTTAGAAACGAACCATCTTTATTAAAATGCTGATCAAGATAGGAGCTGACAGTAATAAAGAATAGAACATTTTAGTCTTGTTGCTTTTGAATGATTGCTAATTACCCCAGAGGTCATGTATAGTGCTTGGTAGGATTCATTGACATTATTTCTTTTAAGTCTGCTGTTTCAACAACATCTGAGCATGAAGACATAAACTGTGCTCAGTGAACAATAGTTTGGCCAAGTTCTCCAGGCTCCAGATGCCTAAGACGCTTGTTTTCCTACTATGTGAATTTGGTTTTTCTCCGTCAAAATCATAATTATACTAGGGGTGTTTGGCACAAGCTACTTTGTGTGTTGACTGTGCTTATATCTACGTTTCCCATTTATAAGTTGGTTTCAGGCAGTATACATAGGTTATTGAGACACTGTTGTCTCATAATACATGTAAGCATATAAAATTAACAAAAGCCGGAACATGCCTATAAGTTAGAATCCATAGAAAGAACTTATCAATGCATAGTTAGAATATACTCTTGCTATCAGTAGCTAGTGTTTAATTTGCTTTTTGTTTTTATTTTTTTAAAAAAAAGAAGAACTTTGTCATTGCCTTTAAAGATGTGTAGGAATCTATATATTCTATTCATTAGTCCATAATACTTGGCAGGAGACCTATATTAGCAAAATTTGGTTATTTGGTTAAACTCTTCATAATATCTAAATAACCTTTAAAATTCTTCACAACCCAAAGTAGTAATGTGTGTGTCCACGCATGTGTGCATGTGTGTATGTGTGTATACAGACCACGCAACCATCCCCATCTTCTCACATATCCATGTACTTTCCCTATGACAGAAACACCAAGAGATTACAAAAGTCATCACCGAATTGGACTCGGTGATCATTATTAAAAAGGCATAAAGTTGGGAGGACAGGTAAGGGTGGATCATCTGGGTGGAGGTGAGGGCTTATAGGAGAAATATGAGCAAAATGTATTGCATGTGTGCGTGAAATTCTCAGAGAGTTAAGATAATTTCTCTCTGTCTCTGTCTCTCTTTTAATGAAAGCCATCTTTGTGAACCTGGCTCTGTCACTGACTGTGCCAAGCCCCTTGAATCTTGAGATTTCTTTTCACCTGCAAGTGATGGGATTAGACTACAAGATTTGCAGGCCCTTGTGATGCCATAACTTTTTAAGATCAAGTTTAGAAATTTACTGTAATTTTTTTTTTTTTTTTGGCTGTGTTGTATTTCTTTTTCTGAGCAGGGTTCAGAGTGTGGTGTTAAAGTTCCAAGCTAGCTAGTCTACCAAAGTCCGACTGCCCCGAGTAGCAAATAATGTACCTTGTGAAATAAAACAAAGTAATATTTTTATTTCAGAATGCATTATTAGGTGCTTAGTCACTGGAGATGCTAATATTGCTGGTATATAACTCCTGCCATTAAGGAAATTAGGATTCTGTAGTACAAAAGAAATACTTACAAGTACCTGTATTTTTGGCTATGAGCCTAGCCTTTAACAAGAGGCCATCTCTGCAGCCCACAAGTAACTACGCTATAGGAAAAGTACCATACTGTGCTACAGTGTGGGGTGGCGACATTGCTACCAATGGTGTAAAGGCGGCACAGTACATACAAATCTCAAAACAAAAGAGTTCCGCACCCTCTTTTGCTGGTGCTGGTGATTGTGGAACGGCCTGACCCCTGGATGGAGCTGGGTTTAAAGACTGTGGAGGGATCCTCCTTCTGTGTGCTTTCTTGCCAGTTCACACAGCCCTCGTCTGCGCTGTTACTCCAGCCGGAATGAAGTGAAGACTTCCCTGTGAAAACTGGATAAGACGTAAAGGAAGAGGGAGATCAGGGCAGGGGCGGGGGAAGCTGAAAATAATAAGCGTGCATATGTAAGAAGCTGCTTGACTTGGGGCTAAGTTAGGAATAGCGACAGCTGGGAAAAACAGAACAAGGCATATGCAGCAGCTCTTTTTGAGGGGTAGCAAGAGTGAGCAGTGCCTAAGTTGTTACCAGAGGCTTAAAAAGCCCATTGAGCATGGGAATTCCTAATTGAGTGTGGAAGGCTGACTCCGAGGAGGCATGTGTGCTAAGTATGCTGTGATCTGGACAGTGTCTGGGGTGGCACTGGGGTAGCCTTGCACAATGAGGACAGACATTGGGCCTCAAAGTCATACTTTACTAGTCTCTACTAATGAGGACGAGTATAGAAAAATGCTTTGCCATGTATGCTCACAGGGTGTGAAGGGACTTTGGAAACACGTATCCCACAACCTTATTGTAGACTATGGCCAACTGAGAGTTATATCTGCTGCCCTTTTCCTCAGCATGGCCCAGCTAGTTGTAGAACCGGAATTAAAATCTAGACTCCCTGTTCTGTAATAAGAGTTCCTTCCAACAAACCATGTTGCATGTGTGTGTGTGTGTGTGTGTATCAGTGTGTGTGAGTGTATGAGTGTGTGAATGTGTGTGTGAGTGTGTGTATGAGTGTGTGTGAGTGTGTGTGTGAGTGTGTGAGTGTGTGTATCAGTGTGTGTGAGTGTGTGTATCAGTGTGTGAGTGTGTATCAGTGTGTGTGTGAGTGTGTGAGTGTGTGTATCAGTGTGTGTGAGTGTGTGTGTAAGTGTGTGAGTGTGTATCAGTGTGTGTGAGTGTGTGTATCAGTGTGTGTGAGTGTGTGTATCAGTGTGTGTATCAGTGTGAGTGTATGAATGTGTGTGAGTGTGTGAGTGTGTATCAGTGTGTGTGAGTGTGTGTGTAAGTGTGTGAGTGTGTGTGTATCAGTGTGTGTGAGTGTGTATCAGTGTGTGTGAGTGTGTGTGAGTGTGTGTATGCACTCATTATATTTGCATATGTCTTACATTACCACCTTTGGGCAGAAGTAATTATTTTGCATTGTTTTGTCAGTCTGGAATTCTTTATTTTTGTTGTGTAATCTGCCTTATTCACGTAGCTGTGGTCTCACACATGGTGAGTTGAATAGAGTGAGACTCAACACTTGTTTTTAGCTTAAAATTATTCCTCACTTTCTTTTGGTAGGAATAACTATTGGATTGACTAAAGTTGCCTCTTTTCATCTTCAGATAAAAGCACTAATGAACAATGGCAGAGAAAAATATTGGACAAATGAAAAGAAGAGAGAGGAACCGGAGTTTAGAATTCACCATAAACCTTTGTTAATCAAGTCCACAGGGATGAGCAGAGGCCATTTTTAAAGCTAAATATTTCCTGGGATCTAGTTTCTTCATGATTTCAGAGAATGACTGTAAGAATTGTATGCTGTGAGCTTTGCACATTCCTAATACAATCAGCAAAGTATTATGTTTTGTTTGTGTTGGGTGGGCAAGTTCTTTCTTACCTTAGTTATTTGCACAGAAAAAGGAAAAAAAGTTCAAGTAAATTGCTGGCTGTGAAAAAAATCTAGATTTTTCAAGTGACTTATTCCGGGAGGTTCCTGTCACCCGGAAGATATCTTGTAGAATTTCTTTCTGTGGGAGAAAATAAAGGTTAGTTCTATGTTTGACAGGACAGTTATTGCAAAAAATTATTGGGGATACAATTTTTATACCCTGCTGTATATTATTTTATTTTGTTTTTTACTGTCAAGATTGAGGACACTGGTTTTCTTGGCTAACGCAAACAGTGTGTGAACAGTGGGGTATTAGTTACAGTTATATATTGACACAGAGCTGGTGATGTGTAATTGTGATTCCAGCAAGACGGGCAGTTGCCAGCTTTTTCTGACCATCACTGTTAGAGGACAGCACATTGAGAGCTTAGAGGTTTCTCTTGTAAAGTTTTATTGGTGGTAAACACATGTATCCTTGATGTAGTATGTATGTAAACAGGTGTGTGAGTGTGTGTATGTGTGTGTGTTAGTATGTGTGTCCTGTGTGTGAGTGTGTGTATATGTGAGTGTGTGTGAGTGTGTGTATGTGTGAGTGTGTGTGAGTGTGTGAGTGTGTGTGTGTATGTGTGAGTGTGTGTGTTGTGAGTGTGTTCTGTGTGTGAGTGTGTTCTGTGTGTGTGAGTGTTCTGTGTATGTGTGTGTGTGAGTGTGTGTGAGAGTGTGTATGTGTGTGTGAGTGTGTGTGTGTGTGAGAGAGTGTGTATGTGTGTGTGAGAGTGTGTATGTGTGTGTGAGTGTGTGTGTGTGAGAGTGTGTATGTGTGTGAGAGTGTATGTGTGTGTGAGTGTGTGTGTGAGAGTGTGTATGTGTGTGTGAGTGTGTATGTGTGTGTGAGAGTGTGTGTGAGTGTGTGTGTGAGAGTGTGTGAGTGTGTGAGAGTGTGTGAGTGTGTGTGTGAGTGTGTGTGAGAGTGTGTATGTGTGTGTGAGTGTGAGTGTGTGTGTGTGTGAGAGTGTGAGTGTGTGTGTGAGTGTGTGTGTGAGAGTGTGAGTGTGAGTGTGTGTGTGAGAGTGTGAGTGTGTGTGAGAGTGTGTATGTGTGTGTGAGTGTGAGTGTGTGTGTGTGAGAGTGTGAGTGTGTGTGTGAGAGTGTGAGTGTGTGTGTGAGAGTGTGAGTGTGAGTGTGTATGTGTGTGTGAGTGTGTGTGTGAGAGTGTGAGTGTGTGTGTGAGAGTGTGTGTGTGAGTGTGTGTGAGAGTGTGAGTGTGTGTGTGAGAGTGTGAGAGTGTGTGTGTGAGTGTGAGTGTGTGTGTGAGAGTGTGAGTGTGTGTGAGTGTGTGTGTGAGAGTGTGAGTGTGTGTGTGTGAGTGTGTGTGTGAGTGTGTGTGTGAGAGTGTGAGTGTGTGTGTGAGAGTGTGAGTGTGAGAGTGTGAGTGTGTGTGTGAGAGTGTGAGTGTGCGTGTGTGAGTGTGTGTGTGAGAGTGTGTGTGTGAGAGTGTTTGTGTGAGAGTGTGAGTGTGTGTGTGTGAGTGTGTGTGTGAGAGTGTGAGAGTGTGAGAGTATGTGTGTGAGAGTGTGAGTGTGAGAGTGTGAGTGTGTGTGAGTGTGTGTGAGAGTGTGAGAGTGTGTGTGTGATTGTGTGTGTGTGAGAGTGTGTGTGTGTGTGTGATTGTGTGTGTGTGAGAGAGAGAGTTTACTAAGTAACAGAAGCCCCCTTTACTGCTCGCTCTCCCTTCAACCCCTTTCCCATTCTCCACTCTGCCTCCTCAGGAGAATCGCTAGGGTGGCCTTTGAAAGTTGTACCTGTCCCTGGTTCCAGCCATCTTCTGGTCCACCATCAGAACTTCCTGGCCAAGATGACCGAAATCCCTCTGAAACCATGAGCCTAAATAAGACCCCCCAGTTGTTTCTGTCCCAGTGCCTGCCTTGGACTTCCTCTTGCTCACCTTTGGATATTATGGTATTAAAGCGCCATTCTTCTAAGTGGCAGCAAAGGACATACAAGTATCTGGGGGTGTGGAGAAGTGTCTGAATGAATAGAGGAGTAATGCACTGGTAAAGCCAGAGCAGCCCCATCCCATGAAAGCGTTGGTTCAAGTTCTCTATAACTTCTCACTATATTGTAAAGATAATAACTACTGTATTTTAAGAGTCCAAATACTTTTTAAAAAATTATTTTTATCAGTTTTTGTATGGTGAGTTGCCTACATGAGTTTAAGAGTACCACATGTATTCCTTGTCCTCAGAGGCCAGAAGAGAGTGTCAGATACCCTGGGACTGGGTGAAGATTGTAAGCTTCCATGCAGTTCCAACAGTCAAATCTGGGGCCTCTACAGGAGCAGCAAGCAAGCTCTTAACTGTTGAGCCATCTCTCCAGCTCCCCACTAAATATTAGAAACGAAGTCAGCCATCTAAGAAAGAGGAAAGACAAAGTGAGTCGTTAACATCGCAAACAAGACCTCTAATAGACCCCAGAGCTGCCCCAGACTGATGTAGCAGACCCCAGAGCTGCCCCAGACTGATGTAGCAGACCCCAGAGCTGCCCCAGACTGATGTAGCATACTACAGAGCTGCCCCAGACTGATGTAGCAGACCCCAGAGCTGCCCCAGACTGATGTAGCAGACTCCAGAGCTGCTCCAGACTGATGTAGTAGACTCCAGAGCTGCTCCAGACTGATGTAGTAGACTCCAGAGCTGCCCCAGACTGATGTAGCAGACCCCAGAGCTGCCCCAGACTGATGTAGCAGACTACAGAGCTGCCCCAGACTGATGTAGAAGACTACAGAGCTGCCCCCAGACTGATGTAGAAGACTACAGAGCTGCTCCAGACTGATGTAGTAGACTCCAGAGCTGCCCCAGACTGATGTAGCAGACCCCAGAGCTGCCCCAGACTGATGTAGCAGACCCCAGAGCTGCCCCAGACTGATGTAGCAGACCCCAGAGCTGCCCCAGACTGATGTAGCAGACCCCAGAGCTGCCCCAGACTGATGTAGCAGACCCCAGAGCTGCCCCAGACTGATGTAGCAGACCCCAGAGCTGCCCCAGACTGATGTAGCAGACTCCAGAGCTGCCCCAGACTGATGTAGTAGACTCCAGAGCTGCCCCAGACTGATGTAGTAGACTACAGAGCTGCCCCAGACTGATGTAGCAGACTACAGAGCTGCCCCAGACTGATGCTCCCTGCCTTCAGTCCAGTTCAAAAGTTGCTGCAGTCTTAACATATCTGACATTGTTCAAAAGTTCAAAGCTCCGATCTATTCTGACTCCTAGCTGTGAGTCCTTCCTTGTCAAATCAAAACTACGAGTTACATATTCCCAATCCATGACAGCACAGAACAAATATTCCCAACCCCAAAGGGAGAAACTGGAGGACACAGAAAGGGTGGGGCAAGGTTATAACTTAGCGGGCGGAGCAGCGAACCCCATGGTTCCGTGCCAACATCCAGAGCACTCTGAGCTATGATCTGGGATTAAACGAGCTAGCAGCCCAGCTCTCGGGCCCTGACATTGGCAATCCATGTGGACCCTGGCTTGGGCAGGCTCTTCTCACGCTGGCTGGCCTGGAATCTCCCCGGTTTTGTTACCTTCTTTTCGATTAATACATATTAATATAGTGAGTTTCATCATGACATTCTCACACATGTGGATGCTGTGTTTAGATCTTTTCCCACTGCCACCCCCTCCAACTCTCTCTTCCCTCCCAGCTAGTTCTACTTCCGCGCCTCCCTTTTCATTTTTTAACTTTTACTTATTTTTTGCTACCTCACTGGATGTTACTAGGGCTGCTTACATGAGCTGTGCAGAGGAGCACGGGACACTTTCCCAGTGGCTAAATGCCTCTCTTCCTGGTCCCACTGGCCCACCACGAATGGAAATCCTCAGGGAGGGGCAGGGTTTCCTGAGCTCCGCCCCAGGATGTCGTGGGTCCTGTCTTTGTAGCGCATTTGCAGACGCAGCCCTTGTGTATCCCTCATTCCCTCCCTCTTCCTTCCTCACCTTTGGCGATGATCCCTGGGCCTTACAGAAGGCTGAGCACGGGACAGTCTCTCGTTCTCAGCACTTTAGCCAGCGTGGGTCTCTGCAGTTACCACTGCCCTCTGCAAAAAGATGCTTCTCTGTCTGCAAAGGACATGTGGCTA
This sequence comes from Cricetiscus sungorus, assembly GCA_030556225.1. NCBI lineage: Eukaryota > Metazoa > Chordata > Mammalia > Rodentia > Cricetidae > Cricetiscus > Cricetiscus sungorus. The sequence continues at coordinate 2,978,514 of JANBXA010000731.1, forward strand.
ACCTGTGGGTGTAAGCATAGTTATTTAGAAGGCCTTTTGTTCGGCATATCATGTCCCTTTAGCAAGACATCAGCAGTAGCGTATGAAGTCCCTAGCTCTGGGTTCCCCCGTGTGGGGTAGGAGTTAAATCCAGTCATAAAGTGGGTCATCACCCACTCTGGAACAGCGGTGCCACAATCGTACCAGTGGGCACATCTGGCCTGGCTTGCTGTGAGCGGGTCCGCAGCTAAGCAATAGTGTCTATAGAGATTCTCCCCCAGCAGTCGGCATGGCCCTCCCAGGACTGAGTGAGGGCTGGCCAGCAGGGAGGGAGTGTCCAGGCTGGTCCCAGATCCATGGCTGTCTGTCTTGCAGCCAAAGAATGCTAAATCTTCTGCAACAGGATCAGTCTTTCCATCTGGCTCTGATGGGCAACCGACAGCAATGACATAGCGTCTGGGACTTGGATGCATAGCCCATGGCTTCTGGCAGCAGCCGTATCTACTCACACAGGGGACAGCCTTCAAACCGTCTGTGGCTTTGTTAGTTAGTTGTGTTGGCCCTCCCTGCTATGCTCCCCCAGCCCCTATGTCCTCCCCTCTTCCCCACATACACCCCTGCTTCTCAATTCCCGCCCACTTTCATATCTAATGTGCCCAGGACTCCCCCGCCCCCTCCGCAGCCCTAAGAAGTGATCTCCGTCTTCCCGAGCTTCTGGAGACTGGTGTTCAAATGCATGGTGAGATTCAGAGAAAGTCTCCTGGGCTCCGGGGAGGAATCCGTTCTGCAGGGTTGGGCCGGATACTTTGTAGCTGTCTCTTAGGTCCTCTGACCTATGCTGTCAGTTAACTGTAATGCTTCTGCTCTTTTGTTTGTTTGTTTGTTTGTTTGAATGGCACATCTGTTGTGATCATCCACGCCAGAAGTGACCCACCACTGCTGTGTTGGGGTTAATCTGTGACTGTGTATCTTGTAGAATTTGTTTTGTGAAGCTGGGAACACTGGCGTTGGGTGCATGTTTGCTTAGAATTGTAATGCCTTGGTGATGGGTCTCTCCCCAATCATAACAAGCGATCTTTTAAAACTTCCCTTCTGGTCAGTTTTGATTTGGGTCTGTTTTCCCTGCTCATGTCATAGTTCTGTCTGCTTTAGAACACCATGTTCTATCATTTTACTCTAAGGTAGTGTCTGCCTTTGGTGGGACAGAGAGAGGACAGATGGATCCTGTTTCTGATTCAGTCTGCCAGTCTAGGTCTGTTGTTTCAGGGGATTCTCATCATTACTATTCAGGGTTACTATAGAAAAGTGTATGTTCATTGTAGATAGCAGGAGAAATTCTGAAACTAGTTATTGAGAAGTCAGCTCCCTGTATTGCAGGGTAGAAGATAGACATACAGACAAGCAGATTAGATAAGCAATATCTAATAGATATATAAATAGACATATTTATATATATTTATATACACACACATACAGATGATCATTAGACAGATTGATAGATAGATAGATTAGATAGGGAGATAGATTAGACACACAGATAGATAGACAATACATTAGATCAATGATTGATGGATATAGATAGAAAAAAAAAAACCACACAGCTATAAATGGCAGAGGAAATCAGTCTATCTAATTGAGAAATAAGTCCATGGTTGGGAGGAAACGTGGTAGGTAACTTGAAGCAAATATCTGAATTTACGAGACCATCTGAACCAAAGCTCCCCCCTCCCATCATCGTTAACTCCCTAGACACCTAGGAAGTGTCTTGTAGGTCCAGCCCCTTCGTGTTTATCTGCAGATCTGAAATAAGTATTGAGTTTGGTGGGGAATTGTTACATTGCAAGTGCACACTTTGAAATAAAACAATGTGGCATATTTATGAAATGTAAGAAGCATCTTTCCTACTTTCTGAAAAGTCAGTCACGAAATTCACATGCATGCGAGCGCTTCAAGGAAGCGGAGTCCATATTTAAAAATCAGTTGTGAGGTGTCCGGGAGCTGGCACAGAGGATAAACAGGAGGACCTGAGTTTGATCACCCAGAAGCCTTGTAAAAGTCAAGTGTCATGTCTGCCAATAATCCCAGCCCTTGGGAAGCAGAGATGGGATTCCTGGAGCAAGCTGGTTAGTAACACTAACAGGAGTTGGGCTCAGCAAGAGCGTCTGCCTCAGGGAATAAAGGAAGACACCAAACATAAACTCACGTGTGTACTCACGTGAACCCACACGCATGCGTATGTGTACATAGACACGTTCACACACACATCGAAATCAGTGACAAGCCAGTGGCAGTACATGCCTATAATCCCGACACTTAGGAAGCCGAGACAGGTGGATCACCAAATTGAGCCAATGTGCGCTAAGTAATGAGCTCAGGGCTCTCCCATGCTGCATAGTGGGATTCCGAGCTAAACAAACGGATAGGTTCAATTGCATCTACCAGCGGCAGACAGAATTACGGCGGTGTTCACATGCCACTGGTAGATCAGTGCAGCCACCTCGGGAAGCTGCTGCCACCCGTGGAGGCCAAGCACATTGTCACTGTGTGCGCTGACAGTCCCTGTTGCAGGGACACACAGCAGCGGAAGCCGCGTGCGTGTGAGGACGTTTGCTGCTTCGGGGTTGGTAAAGGTGAATGCCTGGATGGATGCCTCGGCTGCCCATCAACAGAACATGCCGTGCTCAGGGGTGCGTGCCTATAATCCCGCCCTGGGAGGTGGAGGCCACAGGGTCAGGACTCACGATCATCTGATCATCTGCGTTACATTACGTGGTGACATGGAGGCCAGCCTGGGCTGCGGGAGACCCTCTTCAGAAACCGGAAACCAGAGGTAGGCAAACAAACAACTAAGTAAAGAGTAAAGCCACACTAGCATGAATCTGTTTGGGCAGACTCAAAAGGAGACCGCGACAGAGCAACAGATAAACCAGTGACACGCAATGCCGGTGCGGGCGCACAAACGTGAAAGAAGGCCCGTGTGAAGGGGATCCTGGGGTCCCGCTACAGAAAGCTCCCAAGTCGGGCTCTGGAAGGGGATGCGGGGGCTGCAGAGACTCTAGTGATGCTTTGTGTAGACTGAGTGCATTGCTTCTTAATGACAAGAGGCAAAGCTGTGCAGAAGTTTATATTTTTACAGTTTTAACTATGTTGCTGGAGAGGTGGCTCAGTAGGTAAAAAGAGTGTAAGCTTGAAAACCTAATTTGGATGTTTGGTACCTGCACACACACACAAAAAACAAAAAACAAAACAAAACAAAAAAACCCTGTGTACGGACTGGTGCTTGTGACCCCAGCAATGTGGGGGATGGAAACTGGATGATCAGCAGGATGTGCTGCCTGGAAACCAACAAGGTTTGGGGACAGACACTGTGTCACTGGAGTCAGAGGAGGACACACAGCATCTTCATCTGGCCTCTGCACGAGTGTGAACACCCTCCTCAGCTCCCCCCCCCACACGCACGCACGCACACACATGCAGACGCACGCGCACACACGCACGCACAGGCACACACGTGCATGCACGCACACACATGCACACGCACGCACACTCACACACACTTTAGAAGCATCGGGACATGGCTATCTTAAATGACACTTCAGCTGTTGGAGGATAAAGGTGCCTCAGAAAAACTGAAGATGCCCCCACTCCTCACCTTTCTGTTCCGGGCTCAGCTCTTCCCTTGTACTTGCCTCTTACTTGTGGAAGTCTGTTCTTAACATAAAAATAATATAGTATATCATAAAGCTTTACTGTATTTACACCTGTAGTTATTTTATTCTCATGGACTGTTTAAGATATCAAAATTATCTGAGCTTAGAATCTCACTATGTAGACCCTGCTGGCCTGGAACTCAGAGACATCTACCTGTCTCTTCCTGGGTGCTGGGATTAAAGGTTTGCCCCACCATGTCTGGCTTACTTCTACATTTATGCTTTTAAATAGTGCCCGTGTGTGTGTGTGTGTGTGTGTGTGTGTGTGTGTGTGTGTGTGTGTGTATTTAATAGTAAGAATGGATCATGTTTTTTAGTTCAGGAAGATAAAGTTTCAGGAAGAATTAAGCAGTAGGACTTAGTTATTAGATATTTTATTTTCTGAAACAGGGTAGTCTCGTTTTCTTTTTCTGGTGCTACCTATGGGTAAAACGAGCCAAAGCTCTGAGGCTTTTCATCCCTCAACTCTTATCTAGCAGTCACCTAGGAAACAGAAACTAACGAGCTGCTGTTTCCCTGCTTTCTTCCTTCCTTCTGTCCTTTCTTTCTACACACTTAAAATAAAATGTATGTGAAGTACAGGCAGATCTTCAATCTTCTCTTTAGAGGTTAGTACGTTGTGGTTTAAAAAGATTTTCTTCACTGAGTTTGTGGTTCCTTTGCTCCGACTGGGAAAGAATGAATGTCTGCCCTCTCTTCAGTCCCTGGGAGGACCAAGCACCTGGACAGGTGAGGCAATTGCGGGGCCCCTAAGCTGACCCCAGGGTCAACCTGGGAATGGAGTAGAAGCCACAGAAAGTAACTTCGTGAGGTGCGCTGTCCCTAAAGGCATAGTCAGAGCTGCTACAGATACGACAGTAGATCCGAGGACAATGTCATTTGCTGAGGTAGTGACTTTATTAATGTATTCTTCTTTCCTAAGTCAAAGGCCTTCCACTTGTCCTGTCTGAAGTATGCAGTCTCCTTCCTTTGCTCCCCCAGATCATCCTAATTGCGTCCTCAGATTTTCAAATTGTATTTGTCCTTTGTACATAAATACACAAACTGCTTGGAAATAAATTTCCCTTGGAGGCTGATTGGTACAGTGCTTATGCATGATGCCAGTGCTGTGAGGAGGTCATGGGGTTTGCAAAGGTACCAGAAGCTAGGGGGGTTCTGAGAAACCAGACCCCTTAGGCTTGTCCTCAACTTGGGGATAGCACAGCCTTCAGCCCTTTACAAAAGGCCTGGAAGAGTGCAGGCCAGGGGAAGTGCAAACAATCTGAAAATTTGACGTTTATTTTTCTCTAAAAATATAAACTGGGAGTTAGTCTTTTGCTGACAATTAAGAGCTCGCACCCCAGGCTTGGGTTACAGTTGTGAGCTGCTGATTAGGTCTTCCTGGTGGTGATTACCGAAAGCACAAATGCAATCATTTGCTGCGGCTTTAATCACTCACGTGTTTGAGAAGTTAGTTACCCAGAAAGAGGGAGTGGAGCTTGTATAACTTCCATTAGCCTTATTTTTAATAGCAAAAGAAAAAAAGAAAGAAAGAAAAAGTGAGAAACGGAGAAGAACGGGTCAGCTCAGGGGCCCCGCAATTGCCTAACCTGTCCAGGTGCTTGGTCCTCCCAAGGACTCAAGCAGGGAGCCTGGGTCCTACGGGATCAATTGTGGTTGAAGAGAGATTCAGAATGTGGCAGACCCTGTGGGAGCAGGCAGGTTCTGCAGCAGAGGGAGCAGATGAATGGCCGGCGGCCCAGGGCCGAGGACAAGGACTGGCTCTGTAACTGGGCACAGTCTTCCTTTGAGCTGGTGGCTGAGCCCTCACTGTCACGAACTGAAAGGACATCCTTTAAAATGTTTCTTGACACAGCCTAAAACCCTGCTGCTCAATGGACATGTATGCTTGTATGTGCATACATGTGCACATGTGTGCCCTCTAATACAGGGAGGTGTTGCAAGGTTCATGAGCTTTGTAAAAGGGCATTTGGAGTGAGCGAGTGTGTGTGTGTGTGTGCTTGCATGTGTGTGTGCATGTGTGTGTGCGTAAATATGTGCTTGCATGCATGTGTGTGGGGTGCATGACTGTGCATGTGTGTGCTTGCAAGTGTGTATTTGCACATTACTGTGTGCATGCGTGTGTGTAAGTGTGCTTGCATGTGTGTGCATGTGTGTATGTGCTTGCATGCGTGTGTGTGTGCATGCATGTGTGCACGTGTGTGTGCGTGCGTGTGTGTGTGTGTGTGTTTACATGTACACATGCAGACAGGCGGTGGGAAATAATAAGTGAAAGAAGCATTGGTGATACAGGATGACTCAGTTGAAAGGAGGCATCTGGGACAGGAGAAGATGCTGAAGACGATGACGATGACCAGAAGGAGCTGAAGGGTCGAGGGCAGTGACAGGTATTTAGAAGTGAGGGGTGAATCTGCAGAAAGTTTCACTATTGTGTGGTTTTAAATGTTACCACAGATGTCTGACACAGTTCTCAGACCAAAGATACAGAAAGCATTCTTTCTGGGAGCTTCCACCTTCTTATTCCAGAGTAATGGCAATTGGCTGTTGTTTTTTCAAGACAGGGTTTCCCTGTGTAGCTTTGGCTGGCCTCAAACTCAGAGAGATCAGAGATCCGCCCGCCTCTACCTCCCCTCCACAAGTGCTGGGATTAAAGGTGTGGCTGAAAATTGGCTATTTTAAGAGTTAAGCAGAAACGCAAATGTAGGTACTTGAAGAAATTTGCTCACAGTACAGTTTGGGAAGTTTCAGGAAAACATAATGCAAAACTTACTTTTAAATTAAATTATTATTTTATTGGCTTTGAATATATTTAATATTGCAACTTCAGTTTTATGATCTTACATGAGTTAAATTTTTTGTTCTAAGCTCATATAACTTCATTGGAACATCTCAGGAATTATATGTATTTGTGTATAATACACACACACACACGCATACGCACACGCACACACACGCACACACACGCACACGCACACACACACACGCACACACGCACACACGCGCACACACACGCACACGCACACACTCACACACACGCACACACACACACGCACACACACGCACACACACACACACACACACACGCACACACACACACACGCAGAAAACTTATAATTCCAAGTCATCCTTTGTTTTTTGGTTGTTTGTTGGTTGTTAGAGCCATTTCTCCAAAATGTTTATTATTTTTTAATAACAAAACATAACAAAATATAAGATAAAACAAAACCCATCACTTCAAAGTTGGACAAGGCAACCCAACAGAAGGAAGAATCAGAGCCCCACTCGTTCACACACTCAGGAGTCCCAGAAAAGCATGAGCCTGAAAGTTATAATATGTGCAGAGGAGCTGGTGCAGGCCCTGCCGGCCCTGTGCTTGCTGCTCCGGTGTCCTCCGTCCCCTCCTGCCTGTCTCCTGCAGGGTTCCCTGAGCCCTGAGGGGGATTCCGACAGAGACATCCCATTTAGGGCTGAGTGTGCAAGAAGTGATTCTCTCTCTGTAATGCTTGGCTGTGGGTCTCTGCATCTGGTCCATCGCAGCAGGAGGAAGCTGCTCTGACGATGGCTGAATAAGGCACCGATCTATGAGTAAAGCAGAATGTCATTAGGAGTCATTTTATCACTGTTGCATTCATTATTATTGTTACTATTGTTGCTATAGACCAGTGGTGTTTGGTTTTATTCTAGCTTCCCTGGGCCATCTAGTCTCTGGTCGCTGGGCACTCAAACAATGTTGGGTAGGGCTCCATCTCATGGAGTGGGTCTTAAGTGAAATCTATTCCTTGTTTTAAAAGATGTTTTTCTTTTGTACTATAGGAATATTGCAATACAGTCCAGCTAGATTCTGGGATAGATTATCGGAAAAGGGAACTCGCCCCTGCAGGAAAACTCTACTACCTGTAAGTGTTTTCTCTATGTGTGTATCTGTGTGTTTAATTTTCCACGCTTATAATTTAATAACTTATCAGGAAAAGATTAAGAAAATTAGAACCTGAAAGACTACTTCTGAATTTCATGATTTTTAAACAAAACGTTAAGATGTTAACTTGCTTGTACTGCGTTAGCCGTCTATATTTGCATCGTTTTTCATGTGTGATTGGGTGAAACCCTAATTAGGTTTTTGGGGAGGAGATGACAGATGGTTAGGAAGTAATGAGTGTCCCCTCAAAAAAGGCTGTGAGATTAAGAGAGTATCTCCAATGTGCTAAAAAGGAATTAATTATTTGTGGACATCTTCTGACAAGTGTTCCATCTCCGTCCCCCCAAATGGTTGCTATGTTTTGTCAGACAATCTGTCTGTATTTGCCGTTGTTGACTGACTCCCGTGCAGAACGGATGTAAAATGTATCCCATATGCAAACGAAGCCCAGTATCTCCTGAAGCCCTTTGGAAGCTTCTCCCTAGTAGGAGCAATTTATAATAATAGGCGTATTCAGCGCATGCGGTTAAGGTTAATGCTGAGAAAACAAATGCAGCTTGTGTGAAAACGCCACTCGTGAGAACGCCGGGCAGGAAAATGCTCTGAGGAGGCAGCTGCTGTCCAACCGTGGCAACTGTGCCTGCCAACAACATTCGGTGCACGTGGGATCTCAGGGGCCACGCCACGGGCTAAGCGACATCTCACTCAAAGGCGTGCTGCCGGTAATTCAAATTTTGATGACAACGTGCATATGAGAGGTTGAGAAAACTTCTTGTCTTTGCCGCCTTGTAAGCACAAGTACTTACTGTTTTTGAAGCAGAAATTATCCAGGAAAATGACATAATTAAAATTGCATACTTTACAACATACCAAAGGGACTGTTGTGGCTTATATACAGATTCCCGCAATTGTTACAGAAGCATCTTGCCTCCCCTGAGTACTCAGTCTTTAAAGTACTTTATAATGTAAAACAATTCTCCCAACACCATTGTCTGCTGTCATCTGGGCGCTTTCTCCCCAGATTCTCTTATCTGGAGGATTCCCGGGTCTTCCGTTTTTCTGACATTCCCCAACTTGTTACCTATTACTTGTTTCAGATATTAATCAATAGATGGTTATTTCCTTTATTCTTTTTTCAAAAGGAGCAGTCCTTATTTCCTTTATTTACTCAAAGTACCCTATTATGGAAGAATTGAAATCTCTCTCTCTCTCTCTCTCTCTCTCTCTCTCTCTCTCTCTCTCTCTCTCTCTCTCTCTCTCTCTCTCTCTCTCTCTCTCTCTCTCGTCTCTGAGACTTTTTCTGTGTAGTCCTGGCTGTCTGGGAACTTGCTTTGTAGACCATGCTGGCCATGCACTCACAGAGATCCGCCTGCCTCTGCTTTAATGTGTACGCCCCCAGGCTTGTGAGAAATTTAAGTGAGGAACTTGGGTCAGCCATCGACGTGCTCACTGTGCAGGCCTGAGGACCTGGGCTCCCAAAGCCCAAGCTGGATGGGATAGCAGAGCTAGGGAGGTGGAGGTGGGGATGGCGCCCTCTGTGCTCACTGCCAGCCAGTGCAGCTGAGTTAAAGTTCTAGGTTCACTGAAAGACCAAGTCTCAAAAAGCATGGAGAACAGTGATCGAGGAAGGCACCAGACATTGACCTCTGGTTTGCACACACACACACACATACACGCACGTACACACATGGGCACACACACACACGCACACACATGCACACATCTGCATCATGAGATCTCTGTCATGGTACTGACACAGTCTCTGTGAGGTCTCTTGTGGTGAAAAGCTGCTTTGCTGAGAACGTAGACGTTTTCCGCTTTGACCTTACCCTGGGGTATCCAGTGCTCTCCCTGATAAAACCAGGTGATTTTATTTTATTTTTAAACTTAATTACATTTATTTATTTTCTTGTGTGCGTTCATGTTTATACGCACATTTCCATGCATTCATACATGCATCCCACGGCACATGAATAGAGGTCAGAGGCAGCTTGTAGAAGACGGCTCTCTTATTCCTCTGCGTAGGTTCTGCGGGTCAAAATCAGGACATCAGCATTTAGAGCAAGCACGTCTTACCCTCCGAGCCATCTTGTCTGCTCACAAAGCAAGGCAGTTCTAGCATAGTGGACCTCAGTTCCTTTGCTGAGACACTCAGTGGGAGAACACAGACTCATGGTGGCACCTCAGAGGCCAGGGGCCCTGAAATACGGCAGCATAGGACGCTTAGGGTGCACCCTGCACTCTCGCACGAGCCCTGGGGTGGAGGTAAGAGAAAAATCCCCTTAGCTCTGCTCTAATCGGATTTCTTTTGTCTTTCCTTTATGGTATGGAAGATTGAACCCAAGACCCCACAGACACTGGCCAAACACTGTACCTCTAAACTAGACCCAAGCTCTGTCATTTCCTTTTTATTTATTAGTTTTAAAAGCTTTACTTTTGTTATTTAAATTACATGTATGGATTTGTGTTAGGGTGATTCTGGGTGTGTGAATACAGGTGCCCTGTAGGCCAGAGTGTCAGACTGCCTGGGGCTAGAGTTACGGGGTTGTGGGCTGCCTGAAATGGGGAACTTCCTGCCTCAGTGTTGGGATAGGCTGACATTGCTGGCCTAGAGCCCCCAGTCACAGCTCCTCTCACATTTATAGAAAAAAATGACTGCATTCCCCCTTATGTTATTCTTTTGCCCTGTTAAAATGTTTCTCCTTATTACTCTGAAGCTGAAATCTGAAATCTGTTTCTGAATGTGTGGGTCTAGACTACCCCCCTGCCAATTTTACTAGAGTTCAAATGCCTGCAAAACAGAAGCCTAGCTTCTCTCTAGGGGACATCAACCACTGCTGGATTTCTTTACAAACAGAATCCTGTACACGATCCTTCGTTAAATAGGAATATTTAGACAAGATGGGTGGTGAGACCGGCACTAAAAATACCCATTAGCTCAGCACTTCACATTTCCAAAGACCATGAAAAATGTCCCAAGCTAGACCCCGAATAATACTAAAAATCACCAGAGAATTTGAGCGCCCTGCTCAGCTGACACGGAACAGTGCCTGTCGTTGAGAGTATTACCTGCTTCCTCAGAGCTGCCCACACAGGTGCCCCTGCGTGCCTGGAGTCCTGCTGTTAGAAGTCTCGGGTACGATGCTTGTTCACTTGCGTGTATGTGTGTTCAGTGTGTGTGTTCATGTGTGAAGGTGCGCGTGTGTCACGGCACACGCGTGCAGGAGGTCAGGGACAGTCTTGGCTGTCAGCCTTGCCTCTGCTTTGTTTGTGTCAGGGTCGTGTTTGTCGCTGTGCTGCGTACCCCAGGCGAGCTGGATTCTCCCATCTGCACCTCTCGGGTTGCTAAGGAGTGCTAGGATTGCAGGCACAAATCCTCACATGCTTTCACACTAGGTTCCAGGGGTCCAAATTCTGGCTTATGCAGCAAACACGCTACCCTCCGACCCATCTCCCCGGCCTTTCTAAGAAAGTTCCAGAGACTTTTGACTTGGCCCAAGTATTTTTGATCTCACTACTACAGACTTAGAGTAGTCGCCAGTCACAGGGAGCATGAGAGCAGATGCTCATATATATGTCCACCTGGATGAAAACATCCCGTCGTTACCCACTCTGCAGTGGCTGCGTTTTCACTCCTCGTTTCCTCCCGGATGCTTGGTGACTGGGCTTCACAGGGACCCCTATGTGAGAAAGGTGACAGCTATCGGAAACCCAGGGGACTCCACTAAGCTTCGGGTCTCCCGTTTGCTTCTGGGAGGCCACTTGGACCGCTGACTCGTTTTGCACCGAATGGAGCTTGTCAAGCATGACCTGTCTCAGGCTTTCTCAAGAACTCTCCTGCCTCCCTTGAGCTCTGGGGGGCTGGTAGCAGATGGTAGCAGATGCAGTGAACACATCTCTCCAGCAGGAGGCGCAGCTGTGGAGGGGCCCATGGGATGCTGACCTCCTCATTCTGCAACGGGAGGACCCACTGGTCTCCTGAAGACAGGATTTCAGGTCACCTCCATCTAAAGGTTGCTGTTTGGTTTTCATTCGCTTTTATGAACTGAGTAGTGTGTGTGTGTGTGTGTGTGTGTGTGTGTGTGTGTGTGTGTGTGTGTGTGTGTGTGTGTTTTCTGCTAAGTCTGTGGAAGGATCTAGAATGGGACGTTTCCTATTCACACAACAGATCTTTCCCAGACTCACATACAACCCCTATTCTCCGCACAGCAGTCATGGTCTTCATGAAAGATTTGATTTCATGCTCTTCTCAATTTGTGTGTGTGTGTGTGTGTTTGTGTCTACTAAATATAATGCATCTGTGTGTATACAGGTGCATGCCGTCTCTCTATCTGTGTGTGTGTGTGTGTGTGTGTGTGTGTGTGTGTGTGTGAGTGTGTGTATGTGTGTCTGTGAGTGTGTGGGTATGTGTCTGTGTGAGTGTCTGTGAGTGTGTGTATGTGTGTCTGTGAGTGTGTGGGTGCGTGTGTGTGTGTGTGTGTGTGAGTGTGTGTGTGTGAGTGTGTATGTGTCTGTATGTGTGAGTGTGTGTGTGTCTGTGAGTGTGTATGTGTCTGTATGTGTGAGTGTGTGTGTGTGTCTGTGAGTGTGTATGTGTCTGTGAGTGTGTGTGTGTGTCTGTGTGTGTGTGTTTAATATACACATATACACATCTATTCTTTGAACAGATTTCAAAAGTAAGTTTTGTCTTAAATACTTTTCCACTGTGTCCTAAGGCTAGAGCTCTGTTTAAGGGAAACAGACTGAAAACTGAGGATGAAGCTCATGCCCACACCCCCGCCCCCCCCACCGTCCCCACAGTTGAAAGCGTGCTGCCTCTTGCCTGTGATATAGATGCTCTGTCTTACCCTCCAACTGCAGGGACCACATCAGAAGGGTAAGAATGATTCTTAGCTTCATTGCCACGCCTTCCCACACCCAAAACCTTGGCATAATTTCTTCTAGACTTAAAATTTCAATTTAACTATAAATTTTATGTGTTTGGGTATTTTGCCTACATGTATGCCTAGTGTTCTCAGAGGCCAGGAGATGGTTGTAAGCCACCGTCTGGGTGTTAGGAACTGAACCTTGGTCCTCTGGAAGAGCAGCCAGTGCTCTTAACCACTGAGCCATCTCTCTAGCCCCTTAATTTTGATTATGAATTATGTGTATGAGTGTGTCCTTTTGTGGGCATGTGTGTATGAGTGTGGTGCCCAGAGGCCAGAGTTACAGACAGTGCAAGCTGCCCCAGATGGGCACTGCCAATCCAACTCAGGTCCTCTGCAAGAGCAGTACGTGCTAAACCCATCTCCCTAGCCAAAGTTTGGCCAAGTGCTAGTTTCTGCCCAGAATGTTGCCACTTCCTGGGTTGGACATCTTGGTACCATTTCACCACACCCCATAATCACATTACAGGAATTTGTATCCCTGAGGTTGGTAATTGTAGTGTGAATCTCGCCCTTTCTTGTCAGTTAGACAAGTTCCTATTGCCTATTTATTCTGGTCCTTAATCTCTTTCAGTAGTGTTTTGTAGTTTCCCATATACAATATGCTCAACAGTTCTGTCACATTCATTTGTTAATAGTTTATTCTTTCCATGCTCTATAGATGAATTTCCCCCAATTTCATTTTCAGTGTCTCTATTACTACTATAAAGTGCAACAGATTTCTGCAGATTGACCTTGCTGAACTAGTTTATTAGCTTCTTAGTAGAGTTCCTGGAGTTTTCTAAACACAAGGTAATGGGATCTACAAGAACTCTTCGCTTTGCTCTCTGTAAGCTAGGCATTTTTTTTTTTTTTAATCTGATTCCCGTCACAGATCTGAGCTCCAGTACATATAGCACAAGATGAGTTATGAGATCATGGCCTTATCTTGTTTCTGGCCTTAGAGGTGATGACTTCAGTTTCACCATTAATTACACCATTGTCTCTGGGTTTTTCATAGATGTCCATTATCAGTTAATAATATTCTTTCTCTTGCCTTGTTGAACATTTTTTTGTCATGTTAGATTTTGTGAAATGCATATTCTGTTTTTATAAGATAATTGTGTGATTTGGATCCATTGTTACATTAACACACTTTATGCTACTAATTGATTTTTAGATTTTAGATTAGCCTTGCATTTCTGGAATAAATATTGTCATACTTGTCAGTTTTCCATCCCCGAGCAAAGCATCTGAGTGAAACCACTTAGCAGAAGGAGATTCCCATTTCAGCCCATGGTTCCCGGTTCCCATCTGTGTGTGGATGGCACCACACTGCCTTTAGACCTGCATCAAGGCTGGACACAGGCTGGGAGTGCGGTGGGGCCAAGGCAGCTGGCAAGCAGGAAAGCGAGTGATGACTTATTTTAGGGCACCCCTCTTACCTAACTCCGTGGGGTCCCTCCATGCCCCAGGAGTGCCGTGAACTGGGCACCACACCTTTATCTTAAGTTTAACAGCACTGGAAGAGAGGCAGGGGCGGGGCTCTTGAGAGGCAGGGGCGGGGCTCTTGAGAGGCAGGGGCGGGGCTCTTGAGGGCAGGGGCGGGGCTCTTGGGAGGCAGGGGCGGGGCTCTTGAGAGCAGGGGCGGGGCTCTTGGGAGGCAAGGCCGGGGCTCTTGAGAGGCAGGGATGGGGCTCTTGGGAGGCAGGGGCGGGGCTCTTGGGAGGCAGGGGCGGGGCTCTTGAGAGCAGGGGCGGGGCTCTTGAGGGCAGGGGCGGGGCTCTTGAGAAGCAGGGGCGGGCTCTTGAGCTCTGGACTGCAGCAATCATGGAGTAGCTCCCCTCTGTGCTGTGCTCAGGTAGCTTGCTGTTACTCTGTTGGGACTTCTGTGTTTGCAGTCAGAAGACATGTGCATCCTTGGCTTTCTTTTCTGGACATGTTTCAGCCTGGTTTGACAGCAGGAGAGTGCTGGCCTCCCGAGTTTGGAAGCGCCCCCTTCTCTCCCACGACCCCCTTCTTGGGCCAGTTGATGGTTGATTTGTATCTTTCTAGGAGTTTGTCCATTTCATCTAGGCTAGGTGCTGTGTTTGTTTGCAGCTGTTCATGGGCAGGTTGAATACCCTTGTCCAGAATGCTTGGGAACAGAAGTGCTTCAGATTTTGGAGTTGGTTTTTGTTTTGTTTTTGGAATGCCTGTGTAAAGTTTATGATTGAAGGTCCCTAAGCCCAAGTTTAGGCTTTCAGTTTAGAATTAATGTGATTATTTTGTTGTCCACGTTGCTTCAGCGAGGTGGATTGTAACACCCTGTCTGTCACGGCTACGTTAATGCACAAGTCCACGCTGCAAACATACGTGGTTACAAATATCAGCTACCTACTTCATATCCTGCAGGACATAATCACACAAATTATTTTTCAAGTTTTTAGCTGTTAAAACCACAGAAGTGTTCTATTTGACATAATTTGGATGTACACTTAAGTAGTAATTAATTGCCATTAACTCAAGGGCTACTGAATGAGAAATTAATACCAAGTATGTGAAAGTGTTTGGAATGCCACCTGACAAGTGGTGCACTGTGACAGTCCCTCTTGCCCAGACGTCCACACAGCTACACCAGTCTGTTCAGCACATCTCCTTTCCTCTATTGAACTGTGTGTGGAAGGAGCACCTCACACCACAGGACACTTAGGCTTGTCACAGAATAAAGCTGGTCCTTCATTTCCCGCTCAACCACACTGGCCAAAGTATCCAGCGTAGACATGCACCGTGTGAGCAGATCCTGTACACACAGTGTAGAGGTGCACCGTGTGAGCAGATTCCGTGTGGGCAGATCCCGTGTGGGCAGATCCCGTGTGGGCAGATCTGGTGTGGGCAGATCCGGTGTGGGCAGATCCCGTGTGGGCAGATTCCGTGTGGGCAGATCCCGTGTGGGCAGATCCCGTGTGGGCAGATCCCGTGTGGGCAGATCCCGTGTGGGCAGATCCCGTGTGGGCAGATCCCGTGTGGGCAGATCCCGTGTGGGCAGATCCCGTGTGGGCAGATCCTGTGCACACCGTGACTTAGTCTCCTTACCATCATCTCCCCCAGCCTGCATTTATGGCAGGGTGTCAGTCAGCCTGATCTCACTCTGAGCCCCCAGGCTGCTTTGCGTTTGCATGCTCCCTCCTGCTTTCACCTCTTCTCTTTTGGGGTCCTAGGCGTGAGCTACCATGCCCAGCTCAGGTTTCTTAGCATTGTTATTTCATCCTCAAACAGATCACAGATTGGACTGAAAGTCAGTCTCTAGGACAAGAAAAGCTGACCTGGCAGACGTCCCGGGTCCTTAGTTACTTGCTAGAAACTTTTTTAAAAAGCACTTAAAACTCGCTCGGCTTTCTCCCTCATTATTCAACTTCTCTTTGTCCTCATTGTTTTTAAAAACATTTTGTTCATATTGCCTTTCTGAAATTATGCAGGAAGGATTTTTTTTAAAAATGTGTCACAGTGCAGTTCTGCATGTTAGTTAGGCTCCTGGCCTCTTTTAGGCAAACAGATGCGACACAGAAAGTGAGCACACACTTTATGTGAGACGAGACCGTGAGACCCTGCAACTTGAGGAGATCCCACTTTCTGCATTACTCACAGGCCGAGACCAGTGGAGCCGGAGATCACCCACCAGGTGACTGAAGGATCTTTGAACAGTCAATTAAGCCACTGCGTGACCGACAAGATAAACAGTAGGATAAAAACCCATTTGAACAGCCGATTCCGTGATGTAAAACCTACACCTACAGGATTCGAAATGTGACCAAGTCTGTTTTATATTAAGGCTAGCATAAACCAACTTAATTTTAGACCTGCCTCCAGCCCCAGAGTACATTTGGTGTAAGGACAAAGAAGCCATACAGCCTGAAAGCACAAGGCATCGGTAGAGTGCGGGCTCTGCCAGGAGAGTCTGGCAAAGAACTCCAAGAGGAAGGAGAAATTTCCCTGTGCAATCAACGTTGGCTCTCTGGCGAGGCGAGCACGGAGGGCCAGGGACAGAGGAGCAAGCCCCGTTCTGCTGTTGATGCCTTCACAGGCTGTAGCTTTCTAAAAGGGACAAAGAGCAAAGTGTGGTTAGCATTCTGTCGCCCTGACTCAATCCTAATGAAGTGGGAGGTTCTTGAAGAAATTAATTTCCATTTAAATTCATGTGTGACCCTCCTCCAAAAACCTCCAAGTGTTTGGGAATTTTTGTTGAGAATTTCAAATGATCCAGCAATAATAAGCTCATTTTCTGCATGTTCTGTTTCCTTGAGGCTAACTTTTATGTTGGATGCCTGGTTTCAGCTGCAAATCCTCCCTCCCTCCCAATCAGAGTGACTGATGAATTTCTTTGCTGTTTACTGATTTAATGTGGAGAAGATAAGTCACAATTCTATACTTCCAAAGCAATCAGGCTTTTAATCCAGGTACTGCACTCAGGGTTCCTGTGGGAGCTGGTGCCAGATTTCTTGGCAACTGAACAGTGGTTGATTCCAGAGCTTTTCTGACTTAAAGACACAGTAGCACTGCTCAACAGGAAATAGAGAGAGGCCCCTCAGCCCTGCTCCTGAGGAAGGAAGGTGACAGGAGCAGTGGGATGGCGGGCAGGGTTTCAGGGCCTCGCAGAGCAGAAGAAAGGGGCTGTGTTGTGCTCTGCTGTCTTGCCCTCAGGGGAGAGGGCAGCTTTGGAAAAAGGTGGCTTTGCTTCACATCCCAAGTGACCCCAATGCTCTTTCTCTGTCAACTTTTGATTAGCTGTGGACAGATTTTCTTTCCTTGCATCTTATCTTCTCAGAGGTCTCGGGTATAGTGTAGAGCGGTCTGCACGGCGCACAATTACCCAGAGTCCAGCAGTCTCGAGGGGACTGAAGCAGGCCAGTTAAAGTCTAGCAGAGCTGGGGCTCGGCAGCTGCTAGCACTAAGCTGCGCGAGTGTTTGGTCCCTGCTCCTCTCTGCCCCTTTCCAGAGGGGAAGGGAGCACTCTTCAGGCGTCGGGCCCTTCCCTTGTCTTCCTTCCTGCCATTTTGATGCCACTCCTCTTCTTCAGGGGATGCCTCTCTATGGCTAAAACGGGGCTACATAAAACTCTACCGGATATTTGCTTCATTGATGTGCAGGGCATATATTTTTGTAGCTCTGAGAAAACTCAGCCAAGCTTGTTTGGGCGATGTGTATGTAGTTAGGTGTGTGTACATGTTTGTACAGGTGCACATGTACGTGTGTGTGTGGGGGGGGAGGGCAGAAGTCCACGTCAGATGTCTTCTTCGGCCTCTCCCCATCCTTTTATTTTTTTTTCCCTCCAGACAAGCTACTCACTGAACGCAGAGCTCAGCAATCCGCTAGACTGGCTGGTTAGCAAGTCCCAAGGACCATCGTGCTTCCCTCCGCAGTGCTGGGACTGTGGGTGTGTGTCACCGTGCTCACGCTTTTGCATGGGTACCGGGCTCTCTCCAGCCGTTCCGAGGTCCAGCCTCCAGCCCTCCGTCGTGGAGTGTGGGCACCATGTCTGTTCTCCAAAACCCAACCCTCCTTTGTTGTAAGGTCTTTAGGGAAAAGACCTTACATAAATCCGCAAAAGTTTGTTTAAAACTCTTCTGAGGGTCTGGAGAAATGTCTTTCTGTTTTGTCTTTCTGAGGGACCCTAGTTTGGTTCCTGGCATCCATATTGGGTGGCTCACAACTGCCTGTAACTCCAGCGCCCTCTTCTGGCCTCTGTGAGTTCACGCAATGCCCCAGCACACAGACATCAATGACAATAATAAAAATAAATCTTACAAACACCCAAACTAAGCAAAAACCTATCAAATCCTGGTCCTTCATTAGGGCCACATGGGTACGGTTGTATCCTGAATAAAGAGTCCACCACTAGGCTGTGTCTTCAGCCCTCACCCTTGCTGCTTTTAAGCAGGAAATCTCAAGTATGCAACATTATTTTAAAAACTTCAACCAGAGAAAATGCATTCAAATTCAAACAAGTTGCTTCCTGCTGAGGCAAACCGGAGTAGCAGCAAAGACTCTATCAGAGTTCGGAGGTGAAATCTCTTAAAGGGACGATGGCATCCCCTTAAATAAAACAGGGTCACCGAGCTACTCAGGCTCCACGTTGCTGTGACCAAATACCCAAGAGAAACGGTTTAAAGGAATGATTTATTTGGTCCCGTGGTTTCGGAGGGTCTGTTCACTGCTCTTGAGTCTGGTTTCAAGGCATATGGTGAAGCAGAGCACCATGGTGGTAGGAGCCTGGACGTGTGACCTTACCTCATGCTCCATCCTCCATCCAAGCCACATCCTAGTACTGCTCTTACTCCGTTTGCTTTTAATCCTCTAACGTCAGTCCATCCTCGGAATCAAAGCGTACTTCTCACATGCCTGTCAGCCAGCAGTGAGCTGCCCAAGCCCTAGCGTCATCTTCCTGCCTTAGCTCCCACGGGCCGGCATCATAGGCACATAACAACACACTTGGCGAGATGTTTCTTTGTAGTTGTTGCTTAGTAAGGAGGAACAATGGGCCCCTTACCAACTGGGCCACCTTTCCATGCAGCTTCTTAAGTGTCTTCTGAGAGTGGTTCTGTTGGAGTTTTTATGTAGTGATACGTTTTTATATGGTATGGCATAAATATTGCTACAGTGCTCCCGGGTTGGCCAGACTTTTATATATGTATTCTATTGTACAGACAGTTTATGTCTTTGTGTATTCAGACTGGATAGGTGACATCGTTCTGAATCTGCATTTTCCCTTCTGTGAACGTGGCTGGGATGTCACCTGGATAGTGAGAGGGCGAGGCAGTCACTGCTATGTGGAAATCTAAAGAATGACAGCTTTTGCTGTCCCCTAGACACTGCAAAGTTTAGAATCGGCTGAGGGTTTCGTTACAAGTGCAAGACATACTCAAAGCTGTTTAAATTTGACTTGGAAATGTACGATGGGTAACTAGGCCTCTTAGACTAATATAATTGGGTCATTAAAGTTGCTTTTTCTCTTTACTTTTCTAATGGACATCTATGAAAAACAAAGGTTAATGTAGCCTGGCAAGATGGCTCAGTGGGTAAAGCTGTGTAAATCTGATGGCCCAGCTTTGCCCCCCCCCTCGAATCCATGTAAAGGTGGAAGAGAACAGGTCTCTGTGGCCTGTGTGCTCTGTAGCCTGCATGTGTGCTCCGTGGCTCGCATGTGTGCTCCGTGGCCTGCATGTATGCTCCGTGGCTGACATGTGTGCTCCGTGGCTCCCATGTGTGCTCTGTAGCCTGCATGTGTGCTCCGTGGCTGACATGTGTGCTCCGTGGCCTGCATGTGTGCTCCGTGGCTGACATGTGTGCTCCGTGGCTCGCATGTGTGCTCTGTGGCCTGCACGTGTGCTCTGTAGCCTGCATGTGTGCTCCATGGCTCTCATATATGTTTCGTGGCTCACATGTGTGCTCCTTGGCCTCCATGTGTGCTCCGTGGCCTCCATGTGTGCTCTGTGGCCCACACGTGCTGCATATACATCCCGTGTAATCACAGTAATGCACATAGAAATTTAAACTGCTTACAGAACCCCTATAGCTGCATCTCTTTAAAGCAGGAAAGCCTGGGGTCTGAGTAGAGTGTGGGAAGATAAAGGTTTCCTGACTGTTGTTAGGAATTTGAGAGTATCTATTTATGGTAAGAATTTCTTTCCTGCTACCCTTCTTTCTTTTATATCAATCTGGTGAAGTAAGAAACGCCAGAGCATGCGGTAGCCACCCACTCTGCCTGCTGTAAGGCAGGGTGAAGATGAGGTTCCTGTCTTCTGCCCCAGGGAAACTTACCGCTGAGGCATGTTAGTAGATGATGGGTAGCAGTCACATTAGTGGACGATGGGTAGCAGTCACGTTAGTAGATGATGGGTAGCAGTCACGTTAGTGGACGATGGGTAGCAGTCACGTTAGTGGACGATGGGTAGCAGTCACGTTAGTGGACGATGGGTAGCAGTCACGTTAGTGGACGATGGGTAGCAGTCACGTTAGTGGACGATGGGGAGCAGTCACGCGCCACACAGACCGCACTTAGGAAATGTCTAGTTTTGGGCCACTTAACACAGATACCTTTTTGTATTTCGAAACTTCAGAGTATCTGTTTATGGTAGTGTAATAAGATTCTTATAAGACAATGTTGAAATAAAAATCACTTTGTGCTGGATGTGGCTGGACAGTTCTGTGATTTTAATCGCTCAGGAGATGGAGGCAGGAGGATTGCAGGTTATAGGCTAGCCTAGGCTACATGGCAGGACCCTGTCTCAAAACACCAAAATAAAATGCAACATAAAATACTAGCCTTGTTATGAAGGAGAGGGGGGCTTGCGTATGCATTTGTGTGTGTGTGTGTGTGTGTGAGAGTGTGAATGTGTTAGTATGTGTGTATATGTGTAAGTGTGTGTGTGAATGTGAGTGTGTGTGTGAATGTGTGTGTGAGTGTGAGTGTGTGTGTGTGTGTGTGTGTGTGTTGCTAGGGATTGAATCCAGAGCCTTGCCATGCTAGGCAGGTCCTGTCCAGATGAATTACTACCCTATTCTGCTTGCTCCCTTCCATCTGCCTTGACAAGCATGTCATTAGGACCAGTGAGATGGCTCAGTGAGATGGCTGGTATTTGCTAAGAAAGCCTGTTGGCCTGAGTTCACTTCCTGGAACCCATGGCAATCTGGTTCCCCAAAGCTGGCCTTTGATCTCACATGCACACTGTGGCTTACGGATGCTCCCCAACATAAATAGGTAATAAGAAGTAAAATAAAATAAGTAGATCATTAACCAAACACTCTGGAGTTCAAGGACAGCCCGGGCTATGTAATGTGGCTGGAGAGGTGGCTCAGCTGCTCAGTGCCTGCCATGAGGTGCTGAGTTCGGATTTCCAGCACCGGCATAAAAGCCAGGCACAGAGTTGCACTTATGCAATCCCAGTGCTACGGGAGGGGCCAAGCTCAGGGAGAGGCAGCCCTCATGGTGGGTCAGCATGGCCACCTGGGGAGCGATTGTCATCCAGGTGTCAGCCTCTGTGTTCCACATACAATGTACTGTACATCTGTAAATACACACGTGCACACATGCATGCATACACATACACACACATGCATGCATACACACATGCACACATGCATGCTTACACGTGCATGCTTTCACACACTACTTCTCAAACAAACAGACAGACAAACCTGTGTGCGTCCATATACCACTGCATGGTAGAAATTGTTCTGAATGAATTTCAAGAGTGACCTCTAAATACCCATGTGGCTGATGTGACACTGACATTGGTTTCGTGGTAACTTTAAATGTCCTTTGCGGGGCTGATAAGTGTTTGCTGCCAAACCTGATGACCCAAGCTGGGCCTGAGGACCCGCATGGAAGGAGGACCGTGGGCCTCTCTGTGGCCTCCACATGCATGCAAGTGTAGTAAAAATAAACAAATAAACTTGGGCGATTGTCTCTTTGAGTCATTCTTTACCTAGTGTCATTTAGTAATTTTAATGTGGCCTAATTTAAAGGTCTCATAAGACGTGTGACAGTCAGGTAGCCTTCCTTCTGGAGGCAGCCATGGCAAATGATCCTTCTGATGACTGAGGCGCTGCGTTTGGCATTTGGGAGTTGTTGCATCTGCTGCAGTTGAGGAACTCCGTGGCTCCACGTCAAATGCCAGCAGCCCACGAAGAAAAACCTTGTTTAGCTTCAACTTAGTCTTAATGACTAATTCTCAACAAGACACTATTAAAGCGCTGTCAGCTGCCTCCACAATTAGCTAAGATTGATTTGTGTCAAAAGTAAGCATATTGGTAGGTCATCTTGAGTAAATGTGTTGGTAGGATTAGAGGGAACTTAGATTTTCACTTGAAGGCTTTCTGGTTTTTGTTTTTGTTTTTTGAATGGCCTTCCTTTTACCAGTTATTTTCTACAGTGGAAGTCAATAGATAAATTATCATCCCTTCTTTGAAAAAAAAAAGTGAGAAGAGGCCAGCCATAACGCTATCACGTTTATGTGTGCTCCTTAAGCATATGGTGATTCTAATTAGAATACAAAAGGCTGTGTGATAGGCTCACTCCATAGCTGGCTGCTGCAGTAGGCGGCAGCACAGAAGGAGGGGGCTTGGGAGACTTGGGACAAGGACACTTTTGAGAGAAAGCTTGTCCTTGTCCTCACAGGAGTCTGCCCTATTTGTCTTCAGAGCTAGAGTCTGATAAAGTTTCTCATGTGCAGACCAAGTTGGTGTCTGGAAGCTAGCGATTTCATCCTGAGTGCTCCATGCTCTCCGCCAGTAGCTGGCTTGGATTTTCTAAAAGCACCCTCAGTGTTTAATTTCACGTGCTCCCTCTCAGGGAGGTTTCAAAGGGCACTTGCTGGATGCTTGACTGCCTTGCCTATTGGCTCTTGTTTGGCGTGCAAGCGAGAGTCAGGCGCTTTCTTCGCATTGTGTACACATAGTATTAATGGATTAACTCTGCCTGCATCGTCTCATTACTGCAAACATCTAAAAGCTCAGAAGTCTTTCAATGTATGCAAATAAGGCAGTATCGTCTACCTGAGAGTTAATATGCTCCGCTTTTACGTGTGTTCTAAATGTAATGTTTGTATTTAGAGCATATCGCTCTGTTCTCTCATTTTATGGGCAAAAAGCTAAGCGGGCTCAGGCAGCTGTTTGATGCTGGCTTCAAGTGTTATTAATTTCATATTCTATTATTCTTTTCACTGTAGCACAAGTGAGGCTGATGTGGAGGCTGTCATGGATAAGTTGTTTGATGAGCTGGCCCAGAAACAAAATGATTGTACGTAAGTTAATTTCTCTTGAAAGAGAATACATTTAGAACACAATGCCCAATCTCCACTGACCAATTAATAAGTTCCATTGCTGTATATGGGTTGATGCCACGCTCAAGTGGTAGTCATTGTATCAGCATTTTGTCTAATTTATGTGTTGAATCATGTGCTATTATTCATCAAGCTATGCATTTCCTATCTGTAAGAGATGAATTTTATAGTAATTATCCAGACAAGATTGAGTCTTTGTTCATGTTCCCATAGTAACTAGACCAAGGATTCTAAAAGTGCAAGGCAGAGAGCTGCGGCTGAATAAAGCCTGTGGAACCGTTGCCGACTGCACGTTTGAAGAGCTGTGTGAGAAAGTAAGTAGCCAGGCCTGGCCAGACCGGTTGGCCTTTTCACATGTTAAATTACTTCATGTTTTCCCTTCAGCTGCCCTGTTTCAGATTTAAAAATGCTATTCACAGAGTCAGAACTGAGGTAAAAGTCTCAATACAGGAAGTGTTCATCTGTTTGCCAAGCAATTTTTATAGGTACTGGCACAAAAATCTGCTCTTTGAAGGGCTTTCAAGAAAAAAAATTAGAGACGCAGAGGCAACTGTCAACTGTTGCCGGAAGCAGAAGCAAAATTAGCGTCAAGGCTCTTTTGTAGAAGTCACATGTGAGGGAAGAAAAAACTGAGGTAAGGCTGGCTGGCAAGGTGGCAGCCAAGCCCCACCTCCTGAGTTAGTTCCCCACGCCCGCCCGTACGCAGAAGACACAGCAGCTCCCACAAGTTGCCTTCTGGCCTGTGCATGGAATCAGTGGATAAATGGTATAAACTATTTTTACAAAGAGAAAAAAAAAAAGTAGGTGAGATTAGTGTGTGGGGAAAAGAGAAGTAGTGTTACTGTCACCCAAGGACTAACTAGTGTGGCACTAATTGTCAGTCCCCAAACTCAGTGTCCCGCTGCTGTGCAGGATCTGCGCTGCTTGGGCCAGGTGAAGGGACGTGTAAAGCATCGGTATTACACCGTAAACAATTCATCTTACAGAGAAAGCGTATGCACACACACACTATCTTACAGAGGAAGCGTATGCACACACACACTATCTTACAGAGAAAGCGTATGCACACACACACTATCTTACAGAGAAAGCGTATGCACACACACACTATCTTACAGAGGAAGCGTATGCACACACACTATCTTACAGAGAAAGCGTATGCACACACACACTATCTTACAGAGGAAGCGTATGCACACACACACTATCTTACAGAGGAAGCGTATGCACACACACTATCTTACAGAGAAAGCGTATGCACACACACACTATCTTACAGAGAAAGCATATGCACACACACACTATCTTACAGAGAAAGCGTATGCACACACTATCTTACAGAGGAAGCGTATGCACACACACTATCTTACAGAGAAAGCGTATGCACACACACACTATCTTACAGAGGAAGCGTATGCACACACACACACACACACACACACACACACACACACACACACACACAAGAGTCTTCGCAGATCTGTTATAGATATGGATTGTGTCTTTTCAAATTCCAGACTTCTCGGTGCTCAGCAGAATAATAAGTAACTTCACACATGGCTGTTCAGTTGAGCATCACCCCATGGTCTCTGGTTTCTTACTTTAGCTAACTACACAACAGCTGTTTGGAGGCACAAATTTGTCACCTTTAAACCAGAGATGAATCCAGCCTGCAGTTGTGAGGGCTTTAGAAGGAAAACAATTAGGATTAATTAAGAGCGGTTGGTGGAGACCCCAACCTCTGACTCCTGCCGTGGCTGAGGTGGCCAGGCTTCCCACTTCTGCCAGCAGCACGCAGCGCTAAGGTCCTGGTCACCTGCCTGGCGGGGAGAGAATCTGCCTGTGCTCCTGTGTAAGTCTGACTCTTGTCAAGGACGAAGCTCCTCCTCTGTGGGCAGTGGGACCCGCAGGGAGATAGAGTCCTCCAGGAGGCCAGCCCGCCCTCTCGCCCTCTGGGAACAGACTGAGTGTCTGCACTTACCTTTCTCGACTCATTGTTCCAGGACACTTGGTATCAGAGTGGCCAGTTAGAATCCCAAGTCCCTTGTCATCTTTTCACTGCATTGGTAGGTGATGGAAAGAAGGTTGGCTAGGACTTAATATTGAAATTTGAAAATAAGACCACTTTTAATTGACAAAAGTTTGGATTGAGTAGTAGCTATGAACTAAACTCTCAGAATCAACAATAACAAGATTTCCATTTATTTTTGGCACAACTGTCTTGTCAAAATTCTAGAACAACAAACCATTATAGCCTTCACTTCGAGACTTGGTTGTTCGGTTGCTGGGAAAACCTTTCTATGAAACGTTGCAGGATCTCATGTGTTTCTGGGCGTCACCTTAGTGCATGGACATTCCAATTGTTTTTGTCTGGCGTTTCTGTGGTGTCATTACAGGCTTCCCCTGGTTAGATAGACTCTTCATCTACCAGTTCATGCATGGGTAAGTTTACCCTTTACTCCATGGCAACTGGATTCTTTCCTGAATCAGACGAGCCCTGAGTGGCTGACAAGACATTGGCATGAGGGATGTGTTTAGTTCCCCATTGTTAAGCTCTCTATGAAGGACGTCTGAAGGAGGGAAAATTTTTAAGTGGTCAGTTCCTTGCTACTATTTTCTTATTATGGTGATTTTGCATTTCTTTGCAGCCTTATAATTGTGGCAATTCAGAGACTGAATAGTTGCATGAAGAGGATCCTTGAAATCATTCAACTTCAGATTTAGCCTAAAACTCTTAATTAGTTATGATGATTTTATGAGCCAGACTACATAGCTGCCAAAAGATGTTCAGTAAAGATAAAAACAACACATCCAACCCAGGTATTTGAGTAAACATCTGGGTGGTTGGTTCCAGCTTTGGATTGCATAAGCTAGTTTCCGGAAGGCCTGGAACCCACTCAGCCATTGCTACTGACAGTCTGTAATGATGAGTTCTGAGCCCGGGGGCAGGGGTAACATTTTGTAGATTCTTTAGTGGGTAGCAGCACATCTATCAATCAGTGTGTTAGTTAATAAGGTAAAAGAAGGTTTTAACTTGAAGTCCTTGACATGTTCCGTACGTAAACCAGACAGGCCCAGGGCACTCCACCCTCACACTCCTCTCTTCCAAGCACATCTGTCTCACATCTGCCACCCTACAGATCGACGCCTTGGGTGTCCTCTCTCTTCACCAGTCTGATTCATCACTGTCGTGCCCAGAAAACCAATCCAAACTAGGAGAGCCCTCGGCACCGGTATAAAAACAGTAGCTAACAGCCACGCTGAGGTGCTATTCTAGGCATTCTTTACACATTAGTTTGTTCAGTACCGTGAACAGCCGTGCTGTGGTTGTCCCATTATATAGGTGGAGAAATGCAGGCTTTGTGATGTTAATTAACGCAGCTCAGGTCAGGCAGATAGTAAGCTGCAGAAGGCGGGCTTGAACTTGCTGGTTTGGGAGCTAGATGCTAGCTATAGCCTTTGCGTCTACATCACAGCTGGAATGCCTGGGCAGGTTCTGTCTCGGCTCAGTAGAATTCCAGTTCTGCAGTGAAGTCCACTCAGAGTCTTTGCGTATTTCCATGTCTGAGGAAACTTGGAAACTTGGGTAGAGCATGAAGCCAGAGGGGAAGCAGAGACCTCCAGCCCTGAGAGGCCCTTCCTATAAACATTGCTGCTTCCTGTCCCTGCTATGCCACGGAAAGCGGTGGAAAAGCCTTCTTAGAGACCATGGAGGAAGGAGGGTAGGGCCATTCCCTTCCTGTCGGAGATGTGGGCGTGTCTAGCCGTCATTTACGTCAGTGTCCATGATCGCCACAGACCTGTGAGGTCCCTGCAGGCCCCCAGGAGTCCCGGGACCCCCACACGCCACACCACACCACAGACTCTGCAATTCTCACTGGGGAGAGGTCTCCAGTAATGGTGCTACACAAGTGACAGACAAAACCTGCTTAATTAAGACAGTGGCAGCAAACCATGCTGTGTCCCCCATGGTTGGGCACTCACTGAGAGAGAGAGAGAGAGAGAGAGAGAGAGAGAGAGAGAGAGAGAGGGAGGGAGGGAGGGAGGGAGGGAGGGAGGGAGGGAGGGGGAGGGAGGGAGAGGGAGGGAGAGAGAGAGAGAGAGAGAGAGAGAGAGAGAGAGAGAGAGAGAGAGAGAGAGCAGCCAGACCAAGCAGAGGCAGCTCCATCGAAGCCGAGTCAATTAAAAGTGGTTAATTTCATCAAGTTTCAGCTTTGAGGACGCGTGCTCTCAACGTGGTTTTTGTGAGGAAATGATAGGTTTTCAGCTCGGCAGGCATTTCCTCACAGTGTTTGACAGACATGCCTTGGAAATGAGTGAAGACTGCCATTTCATGTGAAACAGCGAATATTTGTTACCAGTGATGGGGTTTTGGCAAAGGAGTAAAAGTCACAATTTTGATGCTTGTCTCTGCCATCGTGATACCAACAGCTTCCCGGCTCTCGAACATTTTTTTCTGGTGAGACTGATGGTGACCTCAACAAATGCAAAATTACAGGAGTTTGGGGATGGGCAGGGTAGGGTAGGGGAAGCAGGGTTGGAACAGTGTCTGCCTGTGATTTGGCTGGCCTTGAACTCCGTGTCCTCCTGCTCAGCCTTCCTAGGTCTGAAATCACAGACGTTCTCTCCCGTATATAGCTAACTGTCTTGGTAATTACATACTTAAGCATTTCAACATTTCGAAGATCTAGTTTATTGGAACAACATTTCCCAATAACCAGTGCAAACTGTTATAAAATTATACATGGCAGAAGAAAAATGCAGAAAGACCTAACAGAACATAATAATGCAAAAAATATGAGCTGGGCGTGATGCCACATGCCTGCAGTCCTAGTACTCGGGAGGCTGTATCAGGAGGACTGGGAGGGCCAGCTCGAGCTGCACCGGAGGGTTTTCCTCACAAGCTCGGGGCAGGAGCAAACATCATGGCTCAACAGATGTGACCTGACCGGATTCCATAAACCCACATGTCAGAGAGAGAGAGCCAGCTCAGCGAGTTGTCCTCTGACCGCCACATGTACGCGTGACATTAATAAGTGTAATTTAACACACACACACACACACACACACACACACACACACACACGTGCACACCAGAACTGTTTCAGATTCTACTGTACAACTAATGTTTTAAAAACTACCTCTTGTCAATTTCTTTACAAAATTTAAATAAACTTAAATTTTAGGTCAGTTTAAGTCCAGCAAAAATGAGAGGAAGCAGTGTGTGGTACAGGCCTGTAATCTCAACACTCATGAGACCGAGACAGGATGGTCACGGAGTTTGAGGTGAGCTCTAGGCTTGCCTGAGCTGCAGTGAGATATTTTCTCAGACAGCTGAGAAAAGACAAGGGGGGGGGGGGAGGAAGAGGAAGAAAGAAAAAGAGAGAAACTGAGAGCTGTGAGCACCCACACGTACCGGGCCAGTGTCACCTGATACACAGAATTAAATCAGGCCAGGTTGGAGAGCCACAGTACAAGAGAGGCTGACAGTTTCATTGGGAGCCACCAGACTTTTACACCTTTATCAGAGACAGACTAGGATGTCAGTTGTCAGGGTCAATACAGTCGCAGTTGCTAGGATACAGTGACATTTGCAAGCCACTCAGGGTACACAAGATGAATGTCTAAGGCCAGCTGTCCCACCCAGTTTTCATGCTCCCTTGACTACTAAGGGGACGCACAGAGAAACACAGCGTGGCCTGAACTCTTCTCAGCCTGAGGGGTGCACCAGTCTCTCAGGAACTGGAAGGCACACTGTGCCCCAGGAGCCATGGACGCTAGCCTGAAAACCCATGACGCCTGCCTCTCGGGGCAGCTAGGCCGGGCCAACGCCATGGGTCCCTACAGGTATCATAAAATGCAGAGTGTTACATCTGTTTCCAAATCTAGTTTCTGTTATTCCTGACACTGTCCATTAAAATGTTTGCTCCAGGTAACAGACGGAGGAGGAGGAGGAGGAGGAGGAGGAGGAGGAGGAGGAGGAGGAGGAGGAGGAGGAGGAGGAGGCGGCAAATACCAGATCCATTTTCCATGTCATTACTATTCTATAGGTTGAACTGGACAGTATTATTATATTATTATAATACTGGACTCCGCACAGTATTGTTAAGTGTGTACTTTATTCATGATTCCTTATTTTGGCCTTATGTCCCTTCTCTGTTCTAGGACGCCATTGGCATCTGGAAAGGCCATTAAACATACCTTTGCAACCACCGACCCATATAACCAAATTATAACTGGTTTTTAAATGTTATGGGTTTAATGTAATGGTTTTTTACCACTGTGGGTTCCAATGGATTTATACAATTCAGATTTCCCTCAGTTTAAGTTTGTAATATATTAATAACAGGTTAGGGCAGAGGCCATGCAAGCAGAGCCCCCGAGTCCTTGATTATTAAGAGAACAAAGGGCTTGAGCCACGGCACCCGGGGTCCACTTGCATTACAGTTAAACTTTTGTTACCCAAAAATGAAAGAATCATTTTCAGAGAGCAAGCCAAAGCTGAATTCTAAAGACTTAATGAGTGAACTGGCTATTCCTGAATTTTCCCCTTGAGAAATGTAATTTTTACACCTGCAGAAAATTGGCTCCTCAATCAATAACTGCGTTCACAGGTAACTGTTTGCAAGAGCACTTCATTATCTGCGGTTTTTAAAATGACGGGTGGCCAGGTGTGTTTGCAGAAAGTCTGGGCAGAAAATATAGCATCGATGCATATGCATGGCTGCCTGTGGACGCTCACTGTCCCCTTCCTGCATTCCCTCCTTCCCCCCCCCCTCCCTCCCTCCCTCCCTCCCTCCTTCCCTCCTCTCTCTCTCTCTCTCTCTCTCTCTCTCTCTCTCTCTCTCTCTCTCTCTCTCTCACTTGCCCTTAGTGCTCAAGGAATAGATGTCTATGAGAAGATAGACAGTTTCGTGCACTGGCCTTCGTATTAGTTTATATATGGCTACACTGCAGGTCTTACCGAATAGGCTCTTCTAGCGAATTCTTGAATGGAGTCCTCCCTGCACTCCTGCTTTTGTTTGGTTTCATTCCTAATGAAGCCCCTGGTTGGGAACTCCTATCTTGGCACACTGTCGGGAAATACTAAAGGATGAATAGCTTTTATCTGAGTTTTTGGCCAAGACTGCAGACTGGTAGTCTTTGGCTGCTCCGGTGGTGATTAGCATCAGGATGAAGGCATTAATCAGCTGGCAGAGGCAGCCCAGGACCCTCTGTGGCCCTCACTCCTCCCAGCAGGCCATTCTTGAGGGTTTCCATGTTTCTTACCTATGCTGACCCCTGACAAAGCCACGCTGTAAATAAGGTGGCTAGCCAACCTCCCCAGAGCAGAAGCAACAGGTGAGCCTGAAGTGACATCACAGAGACCACAGTGGAAACGGTTCTGCCTCTGGCAGGAATATGAATCCAGTGCCGTGTTTCTCTGCCTGTCTTTCCCTAATCCCGCCCGTCTGCTTAAAGGGTCATAGTGGCAGTGTTAGAAGGCACCCTGCACCTGTTTCCCCCACTTGTTTGCCAGTGAGCATCTTCATTTGCCTTGCAGCATGACTTTGGGGATACACTCTCACCCACAGAAAGGTATGGGGGTGCGGTCAGGTGGTATAACTGTCATCCATTAGGACGGTGGCGGGGTTGGGAGTAAATTCTCATAATGCCCTAGACCACAGTTTGATTAAAAAGACAAATGCACACAAACAACTTGGTACCCAGGCTTATTTCATTATCCTGAGCCTTGGGGCATGAAGGAGAAACTAATTCTCCGTAAGGATGTAGGGTTTTACTAATTGTTGACTGATTTATGTCTTCCAAGAAAATCTCTCTATATATTAGGAAGATTATTGACAGGTTGTTGACACTTTCTATGTGTTTTCCTATTTTAAAAGGAAAAAGAGGAAAGGACTTCTAGAGCTGTAATCATGAAAGACAGGCTAGTGAGAAATGTGAAAACTTTCACACGTAGAGACATGGCGGTCACATCCGCGATGAAAGGGGACATGAGGAGGAACCACATGGAAGAGACACACAGTGGCTTTCGAGGCACACACCTGTCTCTATGCCAACCTTTCTGCTGAAGGCAAATCCGTAGGCAGGACCCTTTGGCGCTGTGTCTGTTTCCAAACTCCATCAAGAACAGAACTTTTGTGGCTGTTGTTTATGGCTGTAGACAATTTTTAAAATGTCTTTTATGTATATGAGTGTTTTGCCTGCATGAATGTATGTATGCCATGTGCATGCCTGGTGCCTCTGGAGGCCAGGAGAGGGTGTCAGCTCTCCGGGAAGTAGAGTTATAGACAGTTGTGAGCCATGTGTGGGTGCTGAGGCCAGCCCATGTTCTCTGCAAGAACAGGCAGTGCTCTAAGCCATCGAGCCGTCTCTCCAGGCAGGCTGTAGACTGTAAACTCGAAAGCCATGCATGCACCTCTCAAACTCAGCTGCCTAGCACTCCTGAGAGAGAGAGAGAGAGAGAGAGAGAGAGAGAGAGAGAGAGAGAGAGAGAGAGAGAGAGGGAGAGGGAGAGGGAGAGGGAGAGGGAGAGGGAGAGGGAGAGGGAGAGGGAGAGAGAGAGAGGGAGATGGGGGAGAGAGGGAGGGAGAGAGAGAGAGACAGAGAGAGAGACAAAGAGAGAGACAGAGAAACAGAGAGAGACAGAGAGAGAGAGAGAGGGAGAGAGAGGGGGAGAGAGGGAGGGAGAGAGAGAGAGAGAGAGAGAGGGAGAGAGAGAGAGACAGAGACAGAGAGACAGAGAGAGACAGAGAGAGAGACAGAGAGACAGAGAGAGAGAGACAGAGAGAGAGACAGAGACAGAGAGAGACAGAGAGAGAGACAGAGAGAGAGAGAGGGAGATGTAACTTATCAGGACATTTAATGCTGTGCTGTTTGTGACTTGGTAAAAAGCCTGTCCCATGTGGTGGAGGCCCGGGGTCCTACTGGATCTCAGGGGAGGAGGCAAAGTGCCAAGGATAGCACACTTTCAAGAAAGATGCGCTTTGTCTCAGAGATAAAATCATTCTGGAGATCAAATCTAGTAGCAGGTACAAGTCCTCGTATCCTATTAATTTTTAAGTTTTTGTCATTTAAAAATGTTTGTTTCCTACCATAGAGAACACGATTTGAGGCACCTGGTCCATACTTTAGGTCCGTTGACTGAAAATGATCTAGTATTTAGTATATTAGAATATTCAGTAAGGTATATGCCACTAAAGGTTTTATTACTTTGAGATATGTTGTAAAAACAGAAAAAGTTTAGAACTTGTTAAGATATATTGTTTTGTTTTCTAAAAATAACAGTGAAATGTTGAACCAAATAGAAGATTTTGAGGGGAGAAATCCTGTAACTATAATATCATAGTAATTATAAGAGCGTAACCAGATATTACTTATGTCTGAGTGTTAATCAAGAGATGTATCTAGGGCTGGAAAGATGGCTTGGCAGTGAAGGTGCTTTCTGCTCTGACAAAGGACCGGAGTTGGGTTCCCAGAACCCATATGGAACCTCACAACCATCTAGAACTCCAGTTTTAGGAGATATGATGAATTTTCTGGCCTCTGTGGGCACCAGGCATACACACCACACACATACGCAGAAAAAATGCTTCCACCCATAAGATAATGGAAGGGCAGTGAGACAGACGGCTTAGCCGGCAGAAGCACCTGCCATGGGACCCCGAAACCTGGTTCCCAGGCTTTGAAACTCATGAAGCAAGGAGAGAGCCAACCCCCGGTCAGTGTCCTGTGACCTCACAGGCTTGCTGTTGCATGTCTGGCACATGTGTGCCCACACGCAAACATAAACCATACGCACACAACGTAGTAATAAAAAAGTGTTTGAAAAGCAATATATCTAACATTCCCACCTCAAGACTGTTGTGTTGACTCAGGGGCCAGTAACTGTTTCCTTGGTGCTTTCATGTCCCTATACTTTTGTATCAGGAGTTCCTGTCAGGGCCAGTGAGCTGGCTCGGGGCTAAACGCACCACGAGTAGTTAGTTCCTGGGTCCAGTTCCTGGGGTCCACTGGAGTCGCCCCCTCCTCTGGCTCCTGTTATCTTTCTGCCTTCTCGTCCTCAGAGATCCCTGAGCCCAAGGGTTTTAGGAAGGTTTGTGACGCTGTACAGTCCCCAGCATGTCCCAGGAGGCCAAGGGGCAGGACTTCCCCTACAGCACCCAACATGCTCCATACTGTCTGCGCCGCCTTACGTGAGCCAACGGACAGGCTCCTGCCTGATGAGAACATCGTGGCTAACTCTCTTCCATAACCATCAACAAGTGCCCACTGAGTGCGAGATCCAAGGCTCGCTCGGTTCTGGGCACAGTAGGGGTGTAGGTTTGGCGAAGAAGACCGGGTCTCCGTTCTTACACGGTCTTAATTCAGAAGAGAAACTGCGACGGGTGTGGAAGTCAGCAGACTGAGCAGAAAGTGAGGGAGAGCCCGGCCTTGAGCGCTGAAGAGTTAGAGATTCTGATGGGGCCGGGCGGGTAGGAGTCTGCGGAGGGAGAGATGCTCACCCCGGAGACCATTGCCGTGGTTTCTCCCTCCAAGGTTTTATGTTGCTGTGGAGAACAGAGCTGTGAATGACAGATCTGATTGAGAGGACTCTAGAGCCAGGAGGGTTGTTACACTTCCATAGTGATGGGACAGCTTCTGTTGACCAGACCACTTGTTAATGCATCTGTAAATTCTGGACAGAAATCTTAACAGCAGCTGGTCTAATGTCATGGCCAATCAAAAGCACAGTGGAACTGGGGTGCAGTCAACTCTTGCAAGGAAGGATTGAATGGGTGAGCTGATCATTTTTATAGTTTTTTTTTTTTTTTTTTAACCTGAAGGCAGATCTCAGTTTATCTTAAAGTTAGCTAAAATTCAATAGAGGAGCCGCAGAGGAACAATCAAATGACCCAGCAACCGGAAATCTAGAAAAGGGAGAAGCAGGCACACAGGAACAGTCTGGAGGGTCTTATAAATGGTGCTCACATCTCAGGCTAGCGTGGACTCGATGGCATAGCAAAGAGAAAACCAAAAGTGTGACCAGAGGCGTCAGTGTGCTGTGTGTGTCTCACAGAAGACAGCTTACAGTCTGGGGCTGACTCAAATAATTACCTGCTAAAGTGGGAACGCCGAAACACATCAGTACATCTAATGATCCCAAGTCTGCACGTGCCAGATAGCCCCAAATCACCAGATGTAGGCGGTGCCAGAAAACTCATTTTCAAAACAAAAGGTAACCAACAGAGACTTTCCCCGAGATGATACAGATGTTGGAATTCCTGATGAAATCAGAAGGTAAAGTTTCTTGCCATGTGTGAAGACAAGAGTTCAGATTCTGATTCTATTATGTGCATGGGAACTGCATGGCAGCTGCCTGTAACCCTTGCACAGAGGAGGTGGAGATGTGGGATTTCGGGACAAGCTAGCTGCTGGACCAGCTGAGCCAGAGACTCGTACCTCAGTAAAGAAAGTAGAAGGCAGCTGAAGAAGACACCCAGCCTCGACCTCTTAGCTCCAAGTATGCGCTCATACATTCGTACGTGCACTGCCACAGATGTGTGCTCACAGATGTGCACAGACACACACACATGCACGCATGCACACACACACGCACACACAGGCACACCCTGCCGGATGACGGGAAAATTGCTGATGGGTCAGCATGGTGACTCAGGCTCGTTTTCTCGGCATGAGGCTGGAGTACAAGGATCCCGTGGTCTACTGAGATTTACAAGACAGCCAGGGCTACACACTAGACTCCGTCTCAAGAACAAAACAACAGCCAAACAGAAAGGAAAACAAAGTTATGTAGTCTTGAAAACTGGAAGGGGCGAGGAGATAGCTCAGGAAAGCGCTCGACATGCAAGCACATAAAACTGAGATGGGTCCTAAGAGCTCGTGTGACAAAGCCAGGCTTGGTGCCTTCGACCATGACCCCAGCAGGAAGGAGGCAGAGACGGGCAGGTGTCCGGGGCCCCAGCCATGAGCGGTGCCGTCTGGGTGGATTTTCCCCACCTCAGTTAACTTAATCTAGAAAATCCCTTGCAAAACGACAGCTGTGAAGTCAAAGCAGTGAGGACCTCCAAGTCAGTGTCTCTCTGAGTCATCTGTCTCCACTCAGAAAAAAAGTTTTCAGTGTTGAGTGGGATGGGCTGTTTGTCCAGGGTTTTCTTGAATGTTTTCATAAAGTTTTGGTTGCAAATAATTCAAGGTTGTCTTGTTGGCAAAATGATGGAGTGAATAATTCTATTCACAATGTTATTCATGGTTTGAAGGGTTCGGCCTTTGTATGCTCAGCGGCATGGAGTGGCATTCAGCCTTGCTGAGATGAATCGGCGTCTTTACCCAGGCTTCTCGTGATGTGGAGAGCAGAATGGGAGGGAGGATAATAACTCTTAGATGCCCACTTCATTTCCAGTTCTGATTGCACTTTTCAAATACCTGAGCTTAAGAGCATTCAGTGTGTCCCCAGTGGACCCTCTCAAAGGAAGCCAAACAAACAACAGAAAACCCAGACCATTTAGCCAACAAACAAAACTCAAGCGACTGGCCCTCTGCACGTCCACGGCTTTGTTCAGACATTCTCATCCTGGGACTTAAAATAAGTTCTTCGTTATCCCCGTCTCTCCCCCTAACACACACACACACACACACACACACACACACACACACACACACACACACACACACACGAGCACACTGTACACTGTCACTGACCTTGCCACTAACCCCTGATTCCCAAAAAGGAGTTAGCAGTGGCTCACCTCACAGTTCACACACGTGTGTAAGCCCACTGCCCTTGGGGCCGGAACCTGACCTTGCACCCTGTGGGTAGTCTCCCAGGCTTCTGAAAAGACCCCAAAGCCAGCCGCACTCACGGTACTCACCCTCCCTCTCACAGACACAGCAAATGCTGCCCTCTACTGAGGGATAGATGCCTAGGAGTCTGGGTCATGCAAGTGGCCACGCGTGGGTACTGACTTGTCATTTGAGCGGGGTCATGCTGTCGCCTGTTGCTGCACCACGATCCTAGAGATGTCTTGCTAACACATTGCATTTAGAAATGGAATGGGGAGCAGGGCGGGGGGCGGGGGGTGAGGGGGGAGATGGGAACATTTCGTGGTTGGCTTCGCACACCGTTGTCCACTGTAGTTTCTGTATTCAGACACCATTGTCCTCTGTGTGAGACACTCACAAAAACGGTTAGCCAGCTAATGAAATATTGTTCCTAGTGGAAAGGGGCAGGGTTGTTATAGCATGACTTTAATAAATAATTGTGAGATAATTCTAGCACCACTTGGGCTGGTTTTCCTTCCCCTTGCCAGTAATTTTTTTCCGTCTCTGCTCAGTGGTTAATATCCAGATTCATATTTCCCAGAAAAGTTGCTGCTTATTAGGCTGTGCTAGTTCCTGATTGTTTTAGAGAGGTAACTCTATGTGTTTAAAGGATCATGTTAAACTGCCCTTACACTGTAGCCCTTCAGGAGATTAAAGTGGCGATGTTGCACAGTGGTAGAGAGCTCGCAAGCATGTGCGAGGTTCTGCCTGGAATCTCCAGCTCTGGCCAGCCCACCAATAAAACTAAAATGTAATTGCACTAGCCAGTGAGGCCTGGGGTGATACTCAGGGATGGAACATGTGATCAGTGCCCACCAGGCCCAGATGTACCCTGTCTGCACACCTTACTCTCTCCTCAAAACATGCACACTGCACAAACCAGGGAAGTAACTGTAGCCGCAATCACGTACATAGATGGTATGTCTCAGCAAAGTCTTGTTATTTGTGTTTCTGGATGTGGGGAGCACAGATAAAAATGCTGACGGAGTAGGACACACTCCTGTGACATACCCCGACTTTCTAGAACCTGGTCTTGCAAAGGTATTGGCCTCAAGAACAAGGGGGCCATGAGGAATGCAATCCAGTGATCCAAAGTGTTCTGGTGGTTTCTCAAAAAATGACAGGAAACACTCAGGTCCTAAACTTCCAGACTAAGCGAGCTAGCGGGAGGGTGTGGGAGCCAGCACGCATAGCCAGCACCTCCGAACGCCCTTATTCCCCGCCTTTCGTGGACTCTGGGCCGCCTCCTCGCTGTGTCTCACACGGCAGCTGAACACTCAAGCTTCATAAACAGCCAGGCAGGACGCTCTCTCTCTACAAGAGCTTGAGAGCCTGAGCAACTCTCTGTGAGCCGCACCATCCCGTCCACCATTTTCTCTCTGGCGTATGGGTGAGCCCAGACTGATGTTCCTAAGAGGGTGACTCTCTCTAAAGCTTAGATGTGTGGATCCCCGTCCTGGCCGGCCGGCTGTTGAGTGACTTACCCGACCCGAGGTTGTTCTATAACCCAGCCGTGCGTGTCACGGGCTTTGCTGGTTCCATGTGTTGCCTTGGGTTGCACGGTGCTGATAGTCGGTGGTAACTCTAGTGGCTGAGAGCAGTGATAATGGTGGGCTCATTCTTCGCATCCCTTTATGAAAGAGCGTTATAAAATGCATTCGAGCCTGCCGCACGTGTGCAGCTGCAGTTCCCTGTCCCCGGCAAGAGCAGTACCACTCCACTGCCGCACGAGGGCGCCGCCCTTCTTACACCGGCCTTCCTACACTCCTACCCTCGCCTTCCTTTCCCTCCCCGTACAGGCTGTGTAAATTCAGTGCTTGCCTGCGGGCCATTGCATCCCCCACCCCCACCCCAAACAGGAAGTGCTCCCAGGACTAAAGTAGGCACAGCGTTGTCACGCTGGAGGCTCCTGGAGCACACTGGTGTGCCGTGCGTCCTGAGGAGGTTGTCCATCCCAGGTCCTTCAGAAATTAGGCTCCCATAGAAACTGGGGAGTTTGTTATTGCACAAGGCTAGCCTGGGTGGGGGGTGGGGTCCGGCCACCTCTAGCAGACCACCTCCACCTTTCGTCTGGTCATTGACGACCTACTAATAGGGGATAGCCAGAGCAGCCTTGGGCAGAACTTACCGCCTGCCCTTGAGATGACGTCCATCGAGGGGGAAGAGCTCCTCAGCGCTCAAGAACACCTCTGGGTAGAATCCCTGAGAGCTGCGACAGGCTGAAGCATTCCCCCGGCTGGCGTGCCATCTTCTCAGATCTGACTCTTGGGGAAATACTTGCTCTACAAATACATTTCAGTGCTGTGTTTTCCAATTATAGATTTGGAGTTTGACAGCTGTAAGTTGTTTAACGTCAACTCATATGGTATCTTTGCCTTGTTTTGAGAGGGGCACACTCACCCTAACTCCCCTCAAGCATTTGTTCCCAGGGTACTTCAGGAACCGAGGTAGTTGCCATTTCTGTGTAAACAAAGCAAGATGCCACACACACTTACTTGCTCTCAGGGCACCTCGGCAAGGGATTTATAAAGAAAAGGCTATATAGACGAAGAGTGACTCTTAGGCTGGTAAAATCTAGACAGAGCTTGAAGTGATAATCACCCCACTTGAGCGAGCATAATAGTGCAGCGCAAGCTTTGGAGTAAGAGCAAGGAAGAAGGGAGCTGACAGCTCCTTTGCGGATGCTGAAGTGGCGGCCGAGGCAGAGGGCGGCCTGGGGGAGGGGCAGTTCACACTGGCAGCAGCATGGAGAAAACCCTCACTCCTGGCACCAGGGTCAGAACCAAAGCAGCCAGCTGTGCCGTTTCTCACACAGGAGAAGGCAGACGGCGAGCAGCCTCTTTATTCCTCAAAGTTTGTCAGAGAAGCTGCTACGTATAATGCAGCTGTATACTCCGGGTAATTAAGGAAAACAAATGCTCTTTGCAAACTCATTATAGATTTTAAAAGTTCCTTAAGTTTCCATCAGGTTTCCACAGAAACAAAGAGTTTGAGACAATAGTGGAGAATGCACACCATCGAATAAGTGGATTTTAATTGTTCCTGTGTAGAAAATTATCCAGATAACCAGCCGCATCAAAGACTATTAAACTTTTTAATTGCTCAGGTAGAGAAACGGAGAATGTCATCATTATCCATCAGAAGAATCCGCTGTAGATAATGCTACTTGAATAACATACTCAAGGGTACTAGTAACTGAAGTGCCATTTAGTACTCAGAAGTAATCATGCGCTTTAATTATTCATAGGGCACAATGCATGAAATTCACAATACCAATTATGGTTTCAGAAGTATATGCTGTGGCTTACTTACACAGGAGGATGAGCTGGTGCAAAATAAAAGCATAAGTGTTTGCAATTGCCGTAGTGTCCTGTGTATGCAAGTTAGTTATACAACACGGTGGTCGAAGGGTCAATGTGATTTACAGAATTCTTACAGGATTTACCATGTACCTCACTCGAGTTGTAATTAAGTTTCTAGAAGTCAAACACAGACACACACACACACACACACACACACACACACACACGGACACACGAACACACGGACACACACACAGACACACACACACACGGACACACACACACAGACACACACACACGGACACACGGACACACACACACGGACACACGGACAGAGTTTTACTTCACCCATGCTGGCCTCAAACCTATTACAAATGGAAGGATGACCTTGAACTCCTGATCCTATTACAAATGGAAGGATGACCTTGAACTCCTGATCCTGTAGCCCTTACTCCCTAAATGCGGAGATTACTAACCCGTGCCGCTGTGCACAGTTGGAAGAAGTCTTGCTGACAGTGTTTGTGTTTATGACTTACATGCAACGCAAGACTTTGTTCCTTCGTGCTAGGGACTGAGGCCGCTAACACAGAACTGAGCCTCTGAGCCTCCCAGTCTCATACAGTAATAGGGCAATGGCAAGCGTGAGAAGGTTTGTAACTTCTCAGGCTCTCCAGTGCAGTCACACATCACTGAATGTCAGTGCGGGCTCTGAGAAGTGCTCAGTGAACCAGGAGAGTGTGCTCACAGAAACATAGAACCTCCAGGAGAATCTATTGTCCCTGAGCTGCAAACCTGCACAGGTGCTGTCACTGCTGAACACAAACCAAAGATGGTTGACACATAGCCCTGGGTGTGTGTGTAAGATACTACGACAGAGGAATTTTCCCGTTCCTTTATAGTTCTACGGACCCCTATTGAATGTGTCCAGCCACAGACCAAAACCGTCATTGCATGGTGTGTATTGCGTTTGCATTCGTGCTGGATATCTCACACATTGACTTTACATTAGTACTAGGGAATATGCAAGGGACTAAGGAGCTGAGGATTAATGACAAACAAAGAATCTTCTTTATTCAGAATTAGTAAAGATTGGGCTGACTACACAGCTTAGCAGGCAAAGGCATGGTGGAAGCCAGGGAACCCCGAGTCTGACCCCTGTACCCCACGTAAGGTGGAAGGAGGGAACCAACTCCACAAGTTGTCTTCTGACCTCCTTATACATACTCAGACACCTCATACACACACACACACACACACACACACACACACACACACACGCATGCACGTACAACACAATGATAAAATTATAAACAGGAATTAGTAAAGACATTTAGCATTGCTTAACATCATTATTCTGTTTTATTCTTTTTTGTCATAATGCATTTTACTCCTTTCTCTTTTGTAAGATACGATTTTTTGAATGAAGCTCTTCAAACACAACTTTTAATCCATTAGCAGGCAGCGGCTGACCCCTTCTCACTGATGTCTTCCTTCCCACTTATATATTTTGAGTGCAACAGACATCTCAGCACAATTACAAACTTGCACTATGCTTTTTTTCACTCAGCCTCTTATCTGTGTTTCCATATCGTAAAATATGTTTCACGAACACCCTTGTTGTTGGCAACAGCTGTGTCCACGTATTCCCTGGTTAACTCGCTCCTCCCATTAGATGTCAAGGTTGCTTTTGCTTACATAGCTCTGTGCATCCCAGAGCCTCTCAATGGATTTCAATCACTCTGCTGTGCTATTTTTAGAGGTACAGTCACTGGGTCAAGTTTGCACCTTGCAAAGGGCTCTTCCTTGAGTCTGACACCCCCCCCCAACAAGTGAGCGAGCGAACTTACTCCTGGGTGGGATGGGGGCCTGCTCACAGGCTTGCCTACGTGGAGCAGCAGCTTGCTTTTTTTGCAAAACTGATATGGAAAAAATGTCCTGCCAGTCTTGTTTTGTCTTTCTTTGATTAGGGACTGGAGTATGTATGCGCTTTGCTTCACTCATCAATGCCCCTCATACCTTATGTAGATTTTTTTTGTTCTGTGAATTGTTGGTTCAGTTCCTACACCCGTATTTCTGTTGGATTGCTCTTAAAAGTTGGGGTGTTCCAGTCATCTCTAAGCTCCCCAATGCCCTCTTCAAGTCATTTTTCTCTTTCTTTGCCACACCCTGCTTGAGACTGCCGCTTCCAATTCTTCTTGAGTTCTATCAGGATGCTACATACTTTTCTAACTTTTTTCACCTGACCCCCATGTGTAATAGATCATAAGCTTTATTTCTGGGAAGACTGATACTGTGGCATAAAAATTCAAAGGCAACACAGAAGCAAATGGCAT
The DNA here is from genome assembly GCA_030556225.1 of Cricetiscus sungorus. NCBI lineage: Eukaryota > Metazoa > Chordata > Mammalia > Rodentia > Cricetidae > Cricetiscus > Cricetiscus sungorus. The sequence goes on from JANBXA010000731.1 coordinate 3,020,300, forward strand.
CAAGTAAATCACAGGATATATATTTACCTATCTTTCCCAGTGACGTAGAACTAAAACATCCAGACCATGTTTCTGCACGTGTGCAGAACTTGCTAACGTAGAGCTCTGTAGAGGCACTCTCTACTGAGTACAACGCGTCCTTCAGCTATTGTTGCATAGCAAATCACCCCCAAAGCCAGTGCATTAAAACAATAAGCATCCATTCCTCTCTCTGGTGTCCTGGTCAGCTGCTGGGGTCTTCTTTTGGTCTCTGCTGGGCTCTGGCATCTGTAGTTTTGCTCATGGGAGTTGGGGGCCTGCCAGCTTTATGCTGGCCCAGGTGCTTTCTCACCAAGACAATCAGTCCCCTTCTGTGCTTTCTGCTTCTGCACGGTTGACCTAGGCATGCTAAAACCGTAGGTGCTGAGATCTCAGCTCACAACTTGAAGCTGTCTTGTGCGTCTTTCTAATGCCCATGGGTAACAGAGTCTACCCAGGTTGAAAAGTGGGCAGATTCCTCCACTTCCTGTTCTGATAGCTCAGTAATCACAATCCAAAGCAGGCATAAACACCCGGGACCGTTTCCAGGCTCTGACCAGCCCACATAGCATCTTCCATTTATCCAAACATGTCAGATATTTTCAGTTATCATTTTCTAGAGGATTTTTTTTAAATCAATACATTTGAAGGCTTCCAAATATTTTAAGCACTGGGTGTAAGAGAACAGGGATTAAGTGGCGGCATTATCTACATAGTCTCCTATAGTCTCACTGGTATTTGTCATTCCTCAAAAGTGGCACCATTTGTGTGGCCTACAGGACTATGTAAGGTAATATAATAGCATCAATATGTGGTTCAGTAAAATCCTCAGATTTCTGTATATTATAGAATGAAAATTATGAGCTGGCACATGTATTTAATATCAGTACCTAGGAGGCAGAAACAGATGGATTTCTGTGAGTTTGAGTCCAGTCTGATTGACAGAGCAAATCCCAAGCCACCAGACCTACACAGTGAGATCCTATATGTGTGTGTGTGTGTGTGTGTGTGTGTGTGTGTGTCTGTGTCTGTGTCACTGCATGTGTCAGTGTGTATGTGTGTCAGTGAGTGAGTATGTGTGTGAGTGTATGAGTGTGTGTGTGTCAGTGCATGTGTGAGTGTGTGAGTGTGTGAGTGAATGAGTGTCAGTGAGTATATGTGTGAATGTGTGTATCAGTGAGTGTGTGAGTGTGTGAGTGTATGTGAGTGTGTGAGTGAGAGTGTGTGAGTGTGTGTCAGTGTGTGAGTCAGTGTGTCAGTGTGTGAGTGAGTGTGTGTGAGTGTGTACATGAGTGTGTGTGAGAGTGTGTGAGTGTGCATGAGTGTGTGTTTGTGTGTGTTACTACTCTGGCTCCCGTGGCTGGTGTGTACTTATCACTCCATCTCCTTACTGATTTATTTCACAAGTATACAGTGTCCCCACATCCTATGTACAGTGTGGGCCTGGGCCCCTCCCCCTCTGGGTGATGCTAAGGGTTTTAGGAAGGAAGGGTCTGTTTGCACATGCGTGTGACTTCATGGGCAGAAACTCTGGGGGGGGGGGCTGGAAGGAGCAGCATCCTCTGGAAGGCAGTTGGGGTCTGCACAGCTGTTGTGGTTGCTCACTGAGGCTGCCTGACCGCAGGACTGGGGCGAGGGCTGCTGACTTGTCCCTGGCTGTGCACTGACTGTGGCTCGCTGGGCTGGGTAGCGCTCTCTGTGCCTGCTGGCAGCCACCAGCATCCCCTGAGCACTTACTCTGCAGTCAGGACGTTGTTCCCCGGGGGGACAAGCCTGCTACATAGAATCTCCTTCCCAGATGAGGAAACTGAGCTTCAGACAGACCGACAGACTGACAGACAGACAGACAGACACACACACACACACACACACACACACACACACACACACACACACACACTCAAGGTCACGTGATCACAAGAACCAGCCAACCGCTCCAAACCCTCCATTGTTCTGTTGGGTGAAAGTTACCACTCACAATTAATAAGCACCCATGTAGCTCACCAGAGTTAGTCCAGAGTTGTCTCATGCATGCTTCTTTATGGACGCCTAAACCCAAGGCTGCTATGAAAAATATTTACCAGTAGAAAATCCACTGTTTCCTTTTTTTGTTTTGAGAAGGCTCGGGCTGTCCTGGAGCGCGCTCTGCAGACCAGGCTGGCCTAGAATTCACAGAGACCCTCCTGCCTCGGGCTCACATTTCACATTTTTAATTTTTTTTTTTTTTTTTTTTTTGAGACACAGTCTCCAGCATCCCAGGCTGACCTCAACTCTGTGGCCCCAGATGACCTTGACTTGGTCCTGCTGCGCTCTGTGGGTGCTTACTAATTAGAAGCGACAGCCAGGGGTCACCGTGCCTGCAGTGCTGGGGTGGAACTGGACTTTTGTGTGCAGCAATCACTCCACCCACTTTATACTTAAAATTCACCATGGTATTGGAGCTCAGTTCCTGGGGGGGTCTTGACTAATTAGTGCATTTCATTTTTCTTTCTGGTGTTTCTAAAGGACAAATTAAATCTTGCTTTCTACCTGTGGCCTAGCCCGGGGTTTTAATGTAGTAAAATAAACAGAACATTGACTTTCCTACTGTGACCATGGGGCAGGCCCTCGGAGCCGTCCATCAGCTCTGTCCTCTCCAGCCCATTCTCAGGCTGCTCCCGCTAAAGAGCACCCACCACCACCACCACACACACACACACACACATTCACACACTCTCTCTCTCTCACACACACACACTCACTCACACACACACACACTCACACACACACTCACACACACACACTCACACACACACTCACACACACTCACACACACACACTCACACACACACCATGAGTGTTGTTTGCGAAGGGAAGAGATCCCATAGTACACTTATCTTCTTGATGTGAGTGAGCACATAATTGTTTCCCGGCTGTGAGGGAGGGACAGTAGCTAAAACAATGGCAAACGCAGAACCTACTGACAGAGGTGTGTAATTTGTGAAACAGCTGAGTGGGCACATTCTGATTTCCCATCGCCCTCGGCACTCCAGCGCACCTCTGATAATGCTTTCCTTGGGCGTGTGTTTGCGTTGCTAAAAATCACATCCGTGCGCAGAATGCCAGCTTAATTATGAGAGCCAACGCCAAGCGCGAGGTTTTACATTTTCTTTTTACATATGCTTTCTGATTTGCAGGTGAGACAATTGTAGCCCATTTCTAAAGAGTGGCACAGGTTTGGAGTGGTAGGGCTGTGAGAGCCACTCCGTCACGCTGACACACCCCGTGGCCTTTCCCTGGACCTTGTGGCCACTGCCCACCCCACCCCCTCCCCAGTGGTGATTACTCGGCCCCCCAGGTCCTTGCTGTAATTTTAATGCCAGGCGAATGCACCAGATTTCCTGCCGGAGTTAGGGTTTCTATGCTACAACTCCATGACCAAAAGGCAAGTTGGGGAGGAAAGGGGTTTACTCGATTTACACTTCCAGGCTGCTGTTCCTCACCAAAGTCAGCCCAGGAGCTCACACAGGGCAGGGGCCTGGAGGCAGCAGCTGACACAGAGGCCATGGAGGAGCTGCTCACTGCCCGCTCAGCCTGCTTTCTAATAGAACCCAGGACCACAGCCCAGGGGTGGCTCCACCCACCATGACTGGGCCCTCCCCCACTGAGAAAACGCCCTACAGCTGGCTCTCATAGAGGCATTTCCTCAGCTGAGGCTCCTTCCTCTCTGATGACTCTGGCTTCTGTCAAGCTGACACACAAAACCAGCCAGTACACTTTCCTATGGTTTGGGGTACAGGCAGGGGTAGAGCGAGTTAATTATTTTCCATTGGGAAAGACACTTATCTACACACTAGGCTCACTTGGCCTCAGCTAAACCACTTAAGCTCAAAACAGTAATCTCGAAAATGGCAAGCCAGGTAGAGTAATGCATACTTCATACTCTAGAGGCTGAGGCAGGGGGATTACTATGAGTTCCAGGGCAGCCCGAATTAGATAGTGAGTTCCCAGCCAGCCTAGGCTACATTGACCCTTTTCGCAAAAGCAACAACGAAAATGGTTTAGACTTGTCAGGCGTTGGTGGCGCACACTTTTAATCCCCACCCTCAGAAGGCAGAGCTCTGTGAATTCAAGGACAGCCAAGGCTACACAGGAAACTGTCTTAGAAACAAAACAAGAACAAAAAAAAAAAAAAAAAAAAAAAAAAAAAGGTTTAGACTCTGAGGCGTGCCGGCCCCTACGTTGTGTTTTTCCCCATAATTCTGTGAGGCAGACGTGAAGGACCATGTTCCCCGTGGGCCAGCTGAGGAGCAGGAAGACCATAGCATGCCTCAAGTGCCCAGTTAGTAAGCAGGGGTCAAAGCAGGCGCGGCCAGCTTTTCTCAACAGCAGGGGCCCTCGGGAGAGCGTGGGGTTCAGGCAGAGACTCCCCACACAAAGCCTGGACCCCCTCCCTGCCTCCACAGTGTCCTGGCTCAGCCAGGGTTAGGCAAAGGCCCGCCGATGGAGACCCCAACCAGGGAAGGCTGAGGGGCAGCCAGGCCCCTAGTAGCCATTTGTCACTGTCACGTGCATGCTGTGTCCTTCCTTACCCCAGTCACCATCTACACCACCCCGTGACGCGCTCAGGTTAAACGAGAGCAAAGAAGACCACACCCCCTTTCTCTGTTTCAATTCTAGCCCCTTGGAGCAAGTGACTATTTGGAACTATCAAAGAATTTTGATACGGTGTTTGTGCGAAACATTCCACAGTTTTCACTGGCAAAGCGGACTCAAGCGAGGAGATTCATAACTCTCATCGATAACTTCTATGACTACAAGGTAAGGATGGGCTCCGTTTTCACAGGACTGTGACGCCAGATGTCCTGGGTCGGAATGCTGGCTGTACCAATCCCTGTCCTGCTGTGCCTCAGTTTCCCCATAGGGGCTAACAGTACCTGTCCCCTGTGGTTGTGAGGACCACACAGGTTGGTCCATGTACTGTGCTTAAAACCCCATTTGAGCCACGCTGAATGCTGTGTGCTCCCTATTAAAACCTGCGGCGGCTAGCGTCAGGCTCCATGGAAAGTCTGCAGCTCCGTAAATGTCCCATCCTACAAGTGGCTGTGTGTACCAGACTGAGGCTCGGTGCGCCAGTCACCTGAAAGACGGGCAACCCGTTGCCTTGTTGAAATGTTTCCCTACGGTCTCCCCACCCTCACCCCAGGCCATAGCAGAAAGGCAGGAGCACTGGGGGACCCTGGGATCCGGCCTGAGGCTGCCACAGGCTTGGCTTCCCTGTAAACAGACAGCTCCTGCGGTCTGGGTCACAGCGTGGTCTAAGACGTGTAAAGATGTGTTGAAAAATGCTGTGAGGTTTTCAAATCACCACGTAACCAAACTACTAGGATAAAAACACAGACAACTTAAAAGCAAAGACCCACACTCGCTATGTGGCGAGCAGGTAAAAACCCTGTGAGATTTTTCTCTCCCGCCCTGTGCTCCTTCCCTGGTTCAGGTGCGCATAATCTGCTGTGCGTCGGCTCCTATCTCCAGCTTGTTCTCCGTTCAGCACCATGGCAGTGACCTGGAGCAGAGCAGGATACTGATGGACGACTTGGGGCTGGGCCAGGTAGGTGGTAGTAACACGTGTGGTTTTGCAGAAAGGCTTTCTCACCAACTCCATCTCAGAATCGGCACATTTAGAGGTGCTGGTCCTAGAGGCCCCGTTGAGGGTGTCAAAAAGCAACACCTGTGTGCAGTCAATGCACCCGAGTCAGTCAGATTAGCTTCTCCTCACAGACCTTTAAAATCCCTCTAAGGGTCAGGCTCCAGACTTGGCGCCCAACATGGGAATCAGGGGATGTGACCTCCGGGTTCTAGAGTCACAGTGAGGTGGGGAGAGGGGCTTAGAAGTGGTGAGCGTTTTTCTGTAAGAACTTAAGAGCAAACCCCCAAGGAGAGAGAGGAAATCCTCATGGCCACAAGCCCATGTTCTAACACCCTGTCCCTAGTCCCAGGGTGTTGACTGGCTTCAGGGCGGGAGGGGTCCCCAACATACTCCTCAGGGAGGGGACCAACATCCCCATAGCTAAGGACCACGGTGGCTCTAGTCTTAAGCAGGGTGGACCCACAGGACCTTTCAGCCACTCAGCCTACAAAAGGCTCTTCAGGCGTCTGTCCCCAGGCCTTCCAAACTTACTAGAGCCGCTGGGATTCATTTTGGGTTGTTAAGACAGACATTGCTTTGAACTTGCAACCTTCCTGTCTTTGCCTGTGGATTTCTGGGATTATAGGATATGTCACCATGCCTAACAAACTATCATTTTTGCCTTTAACTACTTTCGAAGAGAGATTCCTTTCCAGCTTGTTCTTATAGTTTGACCTCCTTCTAAGAAAAACCTTTTGGTTTCTGTTCCAGTTTTGATCTGATATTTTTCTTTTTCCTTTTTTTTTCCTCCCTGGTTCTGTTGATTACCTATTAGTTTAGATCAGGTAACAGTTTAGAGATTGTGTGTGTGTGTGTTGGGGGGAGGGAGGATATATTATCTAAGTAGATAGGCCTGAAGGCCTTTCAGCCCCGGTTTGGGCCACAAGCCTTCCTCTGGAGTAACCGGTTTTCACTGCAGCTTGCTTTGTCTGTTCTGTCTCCCAGGACTCGGCAGGACTCTCCATGTTCACTGGAGAGGAGGAAATCTTCGCGTTTCAACGCACGATTTCCCGCCTCACAGAGATGCAAACTGAGCAGTACTGGATCGAAGGGGACAGAAGCAAGAAGTAAGGTCTCTTCCACAAGAATAAAAAGCCGTGACGTGGACAAAGCAGTGCTGCCAGGCGGCACTGACAGACCCGGCGGAATCATCTCCTCATCGTCGACTCTGCCCCTTGTCCTCCAGACTGTCATCCGAGGCAGTGGACGAGCGCGCTGAATCTGGCCCTTGTAGAACCACGTCTCGTCCACCTGTTTGGACTTATCTCTACATCGTGAAATGGAATCATCACTCCTGGAGATTGCTGTAAAAGCTGACATGCTAGCACCTGACTGAATCATGAACATGCAAACACAGTGAATGCCGGCGGCCTGGGATCTCGGTTCTGGCTGCACTGTAGTCTCACCTTAGAATACACTTGTTGTAAGGCGCTGGTGGAGCTCTGCCTTGCGGCTTAAAATGTATGAACTGAAGGGGAAAGCATCTGCATTGGCCTCTGTCTTCCTATTGCTTGGTTATGGACTGCACTCACCCCCAGGGCTTCTGATTTCCTCGACGCTACAGAGAACTTATGTCTAACCCATAGCTAGATGCAGGCTGGCAGGCAGTGCCTGATCAGCTGAGTACGTGGGTTACAAAACCATCCAGGAAGGAGCAACTGGGAAATTCCAACTAACAGCCTGGTCTCCCCTCTGCCAGCCAAGGAGGGCAGGTACCCAGGATGTGACCGCAGGAGCACGGGAGGAGGCGGAGCCACAGCAGCAGCAGAGTGGACCCCATCCATCACCAGAGGCACCCCACCCACCCCCACACTGTTCACCCACACCCAGCGGGCGTTCACTGCAGCGTTCACTGCCCACCCTTGATGCTGAGACTGCAAAGAGCTGGACCTCGTAGGAAGCAGAACGCTTGACAAATCCATAAATAAAAACTGATTTCTTCTTCACAAGTTTCTCCAAGTCATTTAAGTAAAACCTGTCTTTGCTAGGTTTTATCACAAAAGGGGACTTGGGTTGTGGTTATGGAGGGGGGCAGTGACTCAGCAGATGAGAATGGTTGCTGAGGGCTGGAGGGTTAGCTGAGACGCTAGGGGCTAGACTCACAACCAAAAGTGTAAGAATGCTTGCTGATCTCTCAGAGGACCCCAGCTCAGTTCCTGGCATCCATGTCAAAGAGCTCAACCCACCCACCTGTAACTCCAACCCCAAAGGATCTGATTTCCAGCCTTCAAGGGCACCCACAGGCTCATGCCATGTACCCACATAGACAAGCCTACATACACATAAATACATACTAATTTTTTAAAAAGCAAGATATTTTTAAAAGAGAAGGGGAATCTTAAGTTCTGGCCCAGTGAGATGGCTCAGCTAACCAAAGGACTTGCACTCAACCCTGACAATATGAGTTCGAACCTTGGAGCCCACAGTTGAAGGCGAAAACTGGATTCTCATGTTGTCCTCTGCCACACTTAGCCTGTGCTTAACATACACACATGCACACAATAAATTTTAAAAAGACCTTAATCCTTCTTCAGACAAGAAAAACTATGAAACCCCCAAATGACATGAAAATATCTATTTGGGGAGTAGTCTAACAATCTAAGTAGGCTTTTTGAGGCTGACATCTAATAATCTGCCCACATCATTCTATTTTTATACTAACTTTTTATGTCAAGGAGATAGATAAGTAGAGTACTCATGCATGGAAAAACAGTTTGAATTTGGCTTCTGAAAGTAAAATGTGGTATAACAGTGTATGTATATACATACAGATGAATGGGTGGATGGACAGGTGGATGAATTGGATGGCTGGGTGGATGGATGGATGGATGGATGGATGGATGGATGGATGGATGGATGGGTGGGTGGATGGCTGGGTGGATGGCTGGGTGATGGCTGGGTGGATGGGTGGGTGGGTGGGTGGATGGGTGGATGGGTGAGTTGATGGGTGGGTAGGCAGATAGATCTTTGTGGTGCTTGCTACCAAACTCAGGGCCTTTCCCTGTGCTCCACCACTGAGCTGCCTCACTCAGGCACACTCTAGCCCTGTGCCATTATTGGGAGCCAGTGTTCCCAATGAAAAATCCACATACAGGTGAGGACACCTACTTACCCAGTGTGGTAGTTGAATGTAATAGCCCCATAAGCTCACAGGGAGTGGCATTATTAGGAGGTGTGGCTTTGTTGGAGTAGGTATGACCTTGTTGAAGGAAGTGTGTGTCACCGTGGAGGTGGGCTTTGAGGTCTCCTATGCTCAAGCTATGCCCAGTGTCTCAGTTCACTTCCTGTTGCCTTCCCTCAGCTCCTTCTTCAGCACCCTGTCTGCCAGCACACCATAATATCTCACCATGATGACAAATGACTGAACCTCTGAACTGTAAGCCACCAAATTAAATTTTTCCTTTATGATGTGGCTGTTGTTATGGTGTCTCTTCACAGCAATAGAAACCCTGACTAAGACACCTAGCCACATCAGCCAAATCAACCTAGTGATCAATGTGTGACAGGTATCACAGCCATATTGCCCTCACATCTGTTATTTGGAATACAATTTCATTTTTTGTTAACCAATGACGTAATATCGATTCTCAGTGCTGTTAGTTTAGACAGCCTTTTAAAATACTCTGACTGAAGCAGTGTAAAGCTCCGCCCACATTGCAGACTGTGCCCTCTCCTGATCCTTTCCACCCCTCCAGCCCCCAGGCCCCTTGCCCAGCTCCCTGGGCCTAGCAGGAGGGGCTTTCTGAGCCTGGAGTTGGGAGCAGAGAGGAAGGCTGGAAGGCCTCTTGTGGGCACTACCTCCTTATCAGGAAGTTCTGCAAATGATCTTCATCCGGCCTCATCTCCTTGTCTGCCTCAAAAGAAAGGAAAACAGCCAGAGGGAAAGGAAAGCAGAGGTTGGGGGCTGTCCTTCATCTACATTCTCAGGGCTGGGGGGGGTTCTGAATGCACTGTTTCTTAGATTTGGGGGGTGTTTGCATATTTATAATTTTACTACAGCCCAAACTACAGCCTAAACAAAATTTGTTTATGTTTCATATAAACCTATACACAGCCCAAAGGTAATTTTTTTTTGTGGTATATCTAGTGTACCTGAGTTTTAAAGATATTATTTATTTATGTGATGGGTGTTTGCCTGCATGTATCTGTGTAACACGTGCTGGGCGTGCCTGAGGCCTTCAAAGGCGGGAAGAGAACATGGGATCCCTTAGAACTGGAGTTACAGACAGTTGTGAGAGGGCACGTGGATGAACCCGGGCCTCCAGAAGGGCAGTCAGTGCTCTAACTGCTGAGCATCACTCCAGCCCCGACGCCTGCATTTTCACTACGATATGAGGTGAGACGCGGGATTTTCCATTTGACTCGACAGTCGGCATACTAAAGTTCCAGAGCACCTTGGGGCTTGAGTTTTTAGTTAGGGACACTCCACCTGCAACACGGGAGTGCAGCACAGGACAGCCCACACCAGAGCCCCACAGGACAGCCCACACCGGAGCCCCACAGGACAGCCCACACCGGAGCCCCACAGGACAGCCCACACCGGAGCCCCACAGGACAGCCCACACCGGAGCCTCACTTCAGTTTCTTTGGGCTGAGATCTGTTAAGTTCCCAGCCTGCCAGTCTTTCCCCTGGGGCTTCATCAGCCAGGAGCACTTCTTTTTGAAGGGGGCATCCAGTTCCCAAATAAATCACACCCGGAGTCTTATTACTTATGAATGCCTGGACTTAGCTGGGCTTTGTTTCTAGCCAGGTTTAAATTAACTATATTCCCCCCTGGGCTTTTATCTTTCTTCCCTCTGCATACCTTGCTTTCCTTCTTACTCCCAGGCTGGCTGACTGCCCCTGATGTCCTCCCCTCCTTCTTTTTCCTGGGCTCTCCTATTTATCCTCTCTGCCAGCTCAGCCTCTCCTTGCTCCTGCCTCGCTATTGGCCACTCAGAATCGCAGCTTTACAGAGTTAAACAATGCAGCATAAAAGATCATACACCTTAAAAGAGTCTATTTTACCACACCTATTCATTGCGCATCGTGTGATCGTGTGTGTGTGTGTGTGTGTGTGTGTGTGTGTGTGTGTGTGTGTAACAGACCATGAGCTTATTTGCTGGTGACAATCATAAGATAGATAATATGGAGGACATACATATTTTAACTCATTTCTGAGTCCAAAGCACCACTGAACTGCATTTATGTGTTCCCAGTGGGATTTTGCATTTTTATTACAAGGACATGCTTTAATCTTTCTGAAATCCCTCCCCCCCCCATCTCTGGTCTCACCCAGTACTTACAGGTATGAAAATAATAGAAGTTTTAAATTATTTAGAATTTTAAAACAATCTTTACATTTAACAGAAATAAATGGATATGCGCACGTTTGCTTACGTAAGAGTCGCGTGGCGCTTATATGTGCTAAAATTCTTCGTAAACAAACTCATTTGATCCTAGTGACTCTCCTCTGAGATAAAGGTGCGGTGACCCCTGTTTTACAGTCAGGGAAACTGAGGCCAGGAAACAAAACCAGAGCCCAGGTGCTAAGACACACGTTGGAGTCGCGGGAAGGATCCAGATGCTAACTATATGGTCCATTTCCCGGCCCCTGTCCTGTAAAATCCACTCCCGCCGCCTCTCCAGGCCCGGGGCGGGGGGGTGGGGGGTGGGGACACCTGGGGTGGGGCTCCGTGTCTGTGACGTCGGTGTTTGGGTGTGTCTGGCCTGGAGTCTAAGGGATTGTCGAGTGATTGTTAAAATGAACACCCCACCTGGCCAGCATCCCCAGAGGAGCCTCCCAGCTTAAGGGTATCCTCAGGTGCAGGGGATCTTGTGGGCCGCAGGGGATTTTGCAGGGGCTGCCCCGAGAAGCGCCTCCCAGGGGGGGTACTTTGCAGATCCCAGCACGGACGATGCCCCCGCGACCCTAGGAAGGCCTGGGAGTCTGGATCCAGTCAACTCTTTTTTCCTGTCGGTTTTCACTCTCTGACCTGGAACACACCCGTGCTCTTCGCTTCGATTTTCCTCTGAAGGGCTGCACTAAAGACAGCAATAGAAAGCTCGTGGCAGATGGTGGAGGCTTAACTGGGTAATAGGCTAACAATCGTGATCAGATTGCTCTAATCAGATGCTCAACCCACGGCTATTGTGCGTTATCGATCTTTGAGGAATGCGAGGCTGAAGACAGCCCACTCCAGCGGCTTCTTACAGAGGAGCAGCGACCACAGTACCCGGCGCACTCAAGGACGCAAGGCCCCGGCTGAGATGCTGGGGGATGTCCTTAAACCCTAGTCCATTCTTTCAGCACAGCTGAATACAGAAATACTTGCTCGGCTGATGGGCTGCGGCCATTTCCCATGAGGAGGGCGCCACCTTGTGGCCGTGCGGGGAACTGACAGGGGACGGTCTAGGATTGTGGGCTGGGAAATCTCGGTGCTGGTTATTCGCAGGCCAGGGCGACCTCCAGAGTCCTGCATCCTCGGAGATGGAGAGCCTAGCACCCACGTTCTTCAACGCTCCCCGTAGAATCCTGATTTTCAGCAGGGTGGGTCTGTCCCGAGATGGTGCCGCCAGCAAGCACGTGGGGCTGGCTCTGCAGCCCGCGGCCCTCGACTCCTTGATTGAGGGGTGTTTTTAAGCCACCCCTGTGGTACTCAAGGGTCTTGATGCCCAGATCACAAACACAGGACGCTATCTCAAGGCCTCTCCGGGTACCGTCGTTTGCCTGAGCCCGTGTCTCTCCCTCCCCGCGGCCCTGGTGCGCTTCCACACCCGTGGTAGCAACAGAACAGACCAGGCAGCGCCTCCTGGTTTGCAGAGCCGTCTCCTGCCCTGTGGTCACCAGCACTTTGCTCAGTGGTAGGATGCGTGTCGTCCCCTCCTAGGGGGAGGCGTGCCCAAGAGAGCATCTTCTCAACTTGGAAAACTATTGACTTAATTCTAAAAATAGTAAGTAAAGTACGCCTTACAGAGATATTATTTAAAACGTCTTGTTTTCTTTGAGACAGCCCACCTGACATCAAACTTCCGCTCCTCTTGCCCTAGCCTCCCTGGCCGTCAGTCGAAGAAACATTTGCTTTTTCATTTCTAACGTGTGGTGATCTGGGTCTGTGCGCCCCCCAGTTCTGGGCCCAAGGCTTTGGTAAGCTTAAACTCCATTTCTGAGGGAGGGACACTGCCCTCTGCTCTCAGCCTCCCAAGACCGGCTGTTCCAAAGCGACTAAAAGCAGCAGCACCGTTTCCCTGTTTGAACGTTGGGCTTGGGAGACGCAACTGGAGCTCGGCCTCCGCGGACCCGCGCTGCTCAGATTTTGTCAACACGAACTGTAGTCATCTGTAGTCACCCAGGAGGGAATCTCGATGGATAAACCGCCTCCATGAGGTCCATCTGTGGACACGGCCGTGGAGGCGTTTTCTTGATTAGTGATTGATGTGCCACCCGCGGGAAGGTGGTCCAGGGTTGTGTAAGAAAGCAGGCAGAGCACGCCATGCTGTTGCAATTCCTGGGGTGCCTTGGCTTCTCTTCGTGATATGCTGGAAAATGGAGCACCCCCCTCCCGCTTTAGGTCATGACGTTTCACACGAGTAGGAGGAGGCGCACTAGGACACACCCCTTCTTAAATCACACGTGCCATGTAGCTTCTGGAAACATTGCCCGGAAGAGCGAAGCGCCTTACTGGTTCTTTGTGTCTCTGTACCAGGGTGCCCGAGACTGGGTTGTTATGACCGGCTTGTTTCTGCCCAGGCTCAGCAGTCCGTGGCAGAGGTATTGCATCTGGTGAGGGCTTTTGCTATGCATCGCCCTAAGGCAGATTTTAAAACGGCAATTGTAAGATCTGCACTCAGGGTTAGAGAAGGTACTATCACATACGGTATCCTCGTCACACTCTTTAGCTTTATTCTTTCAGATTTACATATTTCCTATGTAGAAGGGTTTACCTGGATGGATGGATGGATGGATGTGCGCCAGGTGTGTGCCTGGTGCCAGAGGAAGTCAGAAGAGGGATTTAGCTCCCCTGGAGCTGGAGTTATGGGTGCCTGAGTCACTATGTGGGCGCCGGCAAGAGAACCTGAGCCCTGTCGAGAGCAGGCGCTCTTACCCTCTAGTTACGACGACCACGGAGGCCAGCTGCCCCCCAAATGCGTCTCCACCCCGACCCCCGCCTCCAGTCTGCTACCAAATCCAGCATGGCTCCCAGGACTTGACCTGACCAGAGGCCAAGAGCGAATGCAGAAAGGCACAGACACACAGAGAAGCAGAGATCCTGCAGGCTGTGCCGGCTAATGCAGAAACCACAGCACCCTGGAAGCGCAGCAGACGGCCAGGTCACTGCACACAGCCAAGTGAGGGGCGGGGTCACTGCACACAGCTGAGTGAGGGGCGGGGTCACTGCGCACAGCCGAGGGGCGGGGTCAGTGCACACAGCTGATTGAGGGGCAGGGTCACTGCGCACAGCTGAGTGAGGGGCGGGGTCAGTGCACACAGTGAGTGAGGGGCGGGGTCACTGCACACAGCTGAGTGAGGGGGCGGGGTCACTGCACACAGCCGAGTGAGGGGCGGGGTCACTGCAAACAGCTGAGTGAGGAGGCGGGGTTATTGCACACAGCTGAGTGAGGGGCGGGGTCACTGCACACAGCCGAGGGGCGGGGTCAGTGCACACAGCTGAGTGAGGGGGCGGGGTCACTGCACACAGCTGAGTGAGGGGGCGGGGTCACTGCACACAGCTGAGTGAGGGGCGGGGTTATTGCACACAGATCTACATGCACCACTGAGCCATGAACTTCAAATGGTTGGATTTTATATGTGAATATACATCGGTGATGTTGTTTAAAAAATAGTATACAAATATTCACTAACCATTCATGCATCCAGTCACTATCATTTATTTTTATGCACTCTTTTCAAAGATCCAGGCAAGGCCATACCGGTGTGACTAGGAGAAACTTCCTGGCCAAGATGGACTCACAATCTTTTAGGGACACAGGGACTAAATACAGCAAGCATCCAGAGTGGCCTCCCTGGGGACATGGAAGGAGAGGAATGACGGGTGGACTGGACGTTGTTGGGAGGAAAGGTATAGAGTGCAAAACTCCAACCGTCTTATCACCTGATTAGAAGAGTATTGCGTGCTAATAAGTTCCGTGCTTGCTGAGTGCCCAGAGACATGGCTAGTTGCTCTGGGAACCCAGGAGGGGAGGCTAGCATACACTAGAATAGTATTTTTCTGAATGTTTAAAGAGAAGTTGGATGTGACTTGCCCTCCAGACTTAACAATCCCCATTTAGAATCCAAAATTCAGAGGGCAGAGTGTAAAAACTGCAGCTCTCATCAAAATGTACCCCTCATTCTGCACTAATAACCTATCATATTTTTAACCAAACTCTGTAGCATGCAGAATATTAAATTTATTTGCTAAAGAAGTATCAGCTGATTTTCTGTTGATTAGAATAACATAGTCTGTAGAATTAAAAAATAATTGCATATACTTCCGTAGTACTGACATAATCAGATTTCACAACACAAAATAAGCATCAAATCATACTAAAACAATATTAAGTTTAGGACAAAATAGACCCAATGTTTGGCTGAGCTAAGGTCTCAGCATAGCCCCACCCATTTCTGTATCCCCTGGTCAAACCTGCAGATGGATGGGAAGGTTTGCCTGTGGCACAGATGGGGAGAGCCATCAATTTTCCAGTGAAAGAGCGGGTCAGGGCAAGGCTGTCTTGTTTGTGATGGCACAAGCAAGAGGCACAGGGTGATGTGAGGCTAGCCAAGGACAGACAGGTCCCCCTTTCTGCTGCGGTCAGTGTGGCTAGCTTGGAGAAGCCCATGGCATGGGTCTTAGGGGCTGAAGCCTCCTTGACCTTAGATCCAGAAGAGCCTTGCTCTCCTAGGCTCTGTCCTGTCCTCAGGTGCCACCTCCTGTAGAGAGCTGCGAAGTGCCGTGCCTTAAAGATGGCGCTGGCTTCTGCCTTCCACCTCCCCAAGGGTGAGCGCTCTCTGGGTAAACAAGCCCTTATTTGGTTAAGTCTGTCCAGCCTGTCTGCTTCCGCATTAGAGTAGCCTATCTGCAGGGTCCACGTAGCCCACTGGGGTTGGTTAGTGCCAGGGTATTTAAGCCTGTGCAGGGGTCCCCCGGGCTCCTGCGGGTCAGAAGAAGCATGTTCAAGGATCCTGATTAAAACTGCATGAAGAAGATCTTCCCGGAGTCGCGTCTTCCTTACTGGCGAGGGCAGGCGCACAGCACAACCTCCCACTGGTTTCAGTCTCCTGTTCCTCAAGGCTGGACGTGAAGCTCTAGGGTTGTGGGAGTGGGAAGTCCTCAGACCTGTTCTGTCCCCATGGCCTGTCCCATTAATCCCATTAAAAGAGCTGCAGGTGACTAGACGTGGTGGCAAATGCCTATAATAAAGGAGAGGAAAGGCTACGGCGAAGGATCCCCACAGGCCTGAGGCCAGCCCGGTCCATGTGTTGTTTCGGGCTTGGTTTTGGTTTCGCAGTGAGGGCTTGTTTGCTCTTTGGATCCAGAGGAGCTGGGTTACACGCACTCCTCACATTGACAGCTGGGGGGCAGTATGACTTCCTTCCATAGTTTCCCTCCTAGCCACTGAGCATCAAGCAGTAGTGTTAACCATGGATGCTTTTTTGCGAGATGATTAATTAAGGCTAGTTTATTATTTAATTTCTTGCCTTCCAACCTAGTGTTTCATTAGAAACATCTGGATGAGAATATAGACTATCTATGTGCCAAACTCTGTATCTTCGGGGAAACTCGATACTTAAGAGGATCGGGGAGAAAATTGGCACACGGAACGTGCCAGCCTGGGCAGAGGATGCCAGCAGGGCTGGGCACACTACAGGGCACTGGGTGGTCCCTGGTTTGGCACAAGAAAGCACATGAAATGCTACCTGATTTCACGATGTATTTCTAACGTCAGAAATGAAGATTTTTCCCGCCGGCCACCTGGTCCCGCCGCCTCAAGAGCCCCAAATAACACTCAGAGACTCTGTATTTGATACAATCCTGTTGGCCAGTTACTAGTATTGTTTATCGCTAGCTCTTTCTTAATTATTAACCCATTTCTACTATTCTAAGTATTTCCACGTGGTCATCTTATCAGAGAGCGGTGGCCGGCATCTTGCTTTCTCTATGCTCTACATCCTGACTCCTCCTTACCACTTCCTCTTTCCTCCTTGTCTCCTAGCCCCACCTGTCTTGCTTTCCCATTGGCTGCAGTGCTTTATTAATTAACCAGTATAAGAAACATATTTACAGAATAACACCTCTCATCAGTTCTGCACGTAGTTTTTTCCAACCACGTGGCACTCTGTGTCCGTGCTCACAAGCACTGTCTGAGCACCTTCATCCCCAGGGAAGTGTGGCTCTACCATGCTGAGACCTGACAATGGCATCTTTATATGTCCCCTTAGCTAGCAAGGGATCACCTCACACCGATATTTTGTGTCACTTGATATCAGGGGTGTGGTTATTAAAGGCAAGAGCTTTAAATCATGGAATCCGAAGAACCTTTTGCAAGGGAGAGGTACAGCCATAGCGTTGATCTTGTACCACTGGAGACATTTTCAATTGCTCCCGGAAAGAGGTTCTGAGGAAGGTTTGGAATTAACCTGGTGCTTTCCCTCAGGGGGCAGTAGAGAAGGCTTAGGTGCTCTGACTCGCCGGCTACCCTGCACGAGTGGCTCACTACCATGTTGCTAACAGCACATCCCCAAACCAGACTCTTGAGGGAGCGATCCTTTTTAAACCTGAGAGAAATGCTCACAGCTGCGCTGACTCCTACAAAAGGAGGCTGTAACACGATAAATAATAGACCCAGAGACAGGTATTGGGGTTCAAACTCAAGCTAAAGATCAGAAAAGCAAAGCAGCCAGCATCCAGCTCTTACCTCTACCTCAGACTGAAAGGACCGATCCTGTCTCCACGAGCTCTCACCTCAGACTGCTGCCTCTCCTCAGCGTGGCTGGAGAACCAATACCTTCCTGTCCTGAATGTGTTTGGAGAATTAATGCCAGCTCTGAGACCCTGGTCCTGTCTTAATACCTCTCTAGTGCTGGGATCAAAGGCATGAGCTCTGTTACTCTTTTTAGTTTGGGTCAATCTTGTGTAGCCCTGGGTGGCCTTGAACTCAGAGAGATCCATCTGCCTTTGTCTCCCGAATCCTGGGATTAAAGGTGTGTGTCACTACTTCCTGTCTTCTATGGCTAACTTGTATGGCTGCTTTGCTATTTTGATCTCCAGAGGCTTTAATACGTTATAAACAATATATCACCACAGGACATTTCCGAGCAGGCTTGGAAATATTGCCATGAGATGTGATCTGTAGCCAAAAATCCTGTCAAGCAGCATCAGCAAGAATTCCACACCTGTGACAAAAGGGAGATTAGAGGGTTCTTCACAAATGCATTCGACGATTTCCATGAAGGGGACCAATCCCCTGGAAAACACAAACTTGAGACTCACATGGCATGACACAGACAGTCAAGAATGTCCTAGAAGGGATCAGAACCAGTAGCTTAAAACCTCCTGGAGAAGGAGTCTCCAGGCTCGGGTGACTTCCCTGGAGAGGTCTTCGAGTGAAGGGACACTTCCCTTGTCTCAGGAAGCTGCAGTTTCTCTGACATTAAAGCCAGCAACAATAATAGACAAACAGACCACACAAAAAAGAAAAAAGAAAGAAAAAAGAAAAAAGCTTAATGTCTCTCATGAGTCTAAACACAAAAGCTGTAAACAAAATAGTAGCAAAGATAACCAGCAACATATACAAGAGTCATAAATCATGTTCAGTAATGCATTCTTATAATCTTAGCACTTGGGAGGCTGAGGCAGGAGGATTACAAGTTGGAAGTTAGTCTGGGTCATGTAGACTTTCTTTCCAAAACAGTTATATATCATAACCAAGAAAATATTGTCAGAGTGCAAAGCTAATTCAGTATTGAAAAACAATTAGTGTAGAGATGTCCAGAGACCTACAAGGATGACCCCAACGAACAATCTGAGCAACAGTGTAGAGGCTACCTTAAATGTCCTTCCCTGATAGTGAGATTGATGACTAACTTATCCACCATCCTAGAGCCCTCATGTAGTAGCTGTTGGAAACAGAAGCAGACACCCACAGCTAAACACTGAGCCAAATTCCTGGAATCCATTTGCAGAGAGGGAGGAGTGATGAGCAAAGGGGTCCAGACCAGGCTACAGAAACCCACAGAGACAGCTGACCTGAACAAGGAGGAGTCAGTGGACCCCTGACCGATAGCAGGGAATCCAGCATTGGACCAACCCAGACCCTCTGAACGTGGGTCTCAGTTAGAAGGCCTGGGCAGTCTAAGGGACCTCTGACAGTGGAACCAGGATGAATCCCTGGTGCATGAAAACTTCGGGAGCTCATTCCCCATGGAGGGATACTTTCTTAGCCTAGAGACAGGAAGGAGGGCCGAGTCCCTACTCCAAATGACAGATTTTGATGATCCCTCCTGGAAGGCCTCACCCTCCCTGTGGAGTGGGGGGGGATGGAATTGGAGGGGGGGTCGGGGGCATGAGAGGATGGGAGGGAGAGGGAACTGGGATGATATGTAAAATAAGAAAAAATAATAATTAAAAAATTAAAAAATTAGTGTAACCCACAGCATAAAGGTTAAATAAATATTGCATAATCCAATCAATGTATTTGATAAGATTCCATATGCATTCATGATAATAATATTCTGTGGGGCTAGGAGAGGGCTCAGTGGTAGAGAGCATATAATACATATATAGTACACACAAATAAAAAAGATGGGACCTTAAAATCTTAGGAAACAATTGAAAGAAGAAAGCAAGCCTACCCCTCTCCTCCTCACGGGGGGGGGGGGAAGGGGGAGAAGTAGGGTCAGGGAGTGGGAGGGGGTGGGGGGGTAGGATGAGTGGTGGTGGGCGGGGGTGGGTGGGGGTGGGTGGGGCGGGGGTGGGTAGGTCAGTGGGGGTGGGTGGGGTAATAGCTGATGCTGTCACTGTTAGTTCGTAAGGGGAGAGGACATGCACTCCAGGCTCTTCCTTGACACAGGTCTCGAAGCTCTGCACAGGAAATAGAGGTCAAACAGGAGAAAGGAAGACGTTAAGACCAGTTCTCAAATAGTGTGATTACCCAAGGATAAAATCCCAGAGTATCTACAAAGAAAAAGGTTTATAACGTGGATAAGCAAAGTCAAATCATACAAAATGAGCATTAAAACCAATTATGTCTCCTCATATTAATTAGTAATGAATACAGAGACACTAAAGTTAAAACATTATATAATAGAGACGAGAGACGGAGGCAGTTTGAGGTGCTCCCCAGACTGTGCTCCCACCCCCCCCCCCCCGCAGTACCCAGTTTCCACCCCTGCAGTAGGGGTTCGGGTCCCTACCGCACCCGAGCCCGAGCCCGAACCCGAGCACGAGCCCGAAACAGAAACCGAACCCCGCCGAACTCGAGCCCGAAAACGAACCCGAGCCCGAAAACGAACCCGAGCCCGAATCTGAGCCCGAGCCAGACCCTGAACCAGACCTGAAACCGAACCCCAACCCCAACCCGAAACCTAACCGGAGCCCGAACCAAACATGACAGGCAGAAAGAGTCAGGGAAGTGATTCCTAATGATAGTCTGCCATACTCTGAGATTGCTGCCGAGCCCAACTGTCATCAGACAGGCTTCACCGGCAACTATGAGACTCAGGGCCAAGCATTAGGCCGAGCTCTGGGGAGCCTATGTGAGAGGGGTAGGAAGGATTACGGCAGCCAGAGAGACCAAGGACAGCACAAGAAAACCCACGGAAGCAAGGGACCTGGGCTCATAGGCTCTCACAAAGACTGAACCAGCAAGCGAGCCGGCATGGGGCTGACCTAGGCGCTCTGCATGCGGCACAGCTGTGTAGCGTGGTCTTCTTGTGGGTCTAACAGTGGGAGCAGGGGCCGTCCCTGACCTGATATCTGTGTTTGGGACCCTTCCCTCCCACTGGGTTACCTCATCAGCCTTAGCAGGAGAGGTGGTGCCTACTCCCCCTGTGACATGCCAAGCCACGGCTCGCTGAGATACATGAGAGGTCTTCCCTTTCCTGAAGAGAAAGGAATAGATGGAGGTTTAGGGGAGGGAGGGGGAAATGTGATCGGGCTGGGGAAAAGTTAATTAGTTAATAAAGAAAGAGATTTGTGCCACTCTTAGTTCCCACTCTCAGTTTAAGATATGAGGTCTGCTTGCCACTGAAGTCGCGCCATGCTTGGTGCTGTCACGTTTCCCTGCCATGATGGTGGTGGACTCTTATGCATCTGCTACGATTAGCCCAGACATTTCTGTCCGTCTCCAAGCTGACTTGGTCACAGTGTTTCATCGCAGCAACAGACAAGCGACCAAGACACAACTGTTCAGTTTGGTGGCTGAGCCATGCCAGCGTCCCACTGCTCTTGTGCTATATTTCACAAGATGCCGGCACTGTGGGAAACTGAGTTAGCTCGGACGGCCTCTGTCAGTGTTATCCTTACTGTTGCGTGCTAACGGACACAACTCAAAAGCTTAATTTTTAAAATTATATTTAAGACAGGTGTTTTCTAAACGTTATATTTGGAACAGAAATGCTTGATTCATGAAGGCATAGTGGTGCTTGCATTTAATCCCATCCCACGAGGCAAACGCAAGAGGGTCTCTGTGAGTTCAAGGCCAGCTTGGAGTATACAGTGAGTTCCAGGCCAAGCAGGGCTGCATAGTGAGATTCTGACTCAAGGCGTTGGGGTGGGTGAAGAAAACCAGTATGGTAAGTGTGTGTGCGTGTCGGTATAGACGAATGGATTTTGGCTCCTGCTACAGACAGAAAGGGGGAGACTGAGTGTGGAAATGCTAAGTTGTTTTGAAACAAGGTCTCCTATCAAACAGGCTGGGCTGTGCCTCTTCTTCTCCGGTCTTGCCGTCTCCTCTGGTGATGTTAGGATTACAGGTGCAGTACTGTGCCTACCAGGTCCCTCGAGGGTTGGGGGTCATAGTGCTGGGAAATTATCATAATCGGTAGAGGGTTTGCTCAGCACCAAGCCCTGGATTCAATCCCCAGCACCAGATAACTGAGCACTCTGGAGGTGGAAGGATCGCAAGTTCAAGGCCATCCTGCACCGCATAGCTAGTGCAGCCCACCTGGGGGACATAATTCTGCCGGCAAGGATAATGTACTGTGCATTTCAAATTACTCACACTTGTAGCTATGGAAGAATCAGGAGGACTGCTGTGAATTTAGCCTGGATTACATGAGAAAACCCTGTACACACACACACACACACACACACACACACACACACACACACACACACATTGATATATTTCTCTAGAATGGTGGGTAGCAGAGCCACAAGAGCGGGGTTTTTTTTTCTGCCCCTGCCTGTCCCTTTCCAGCTTTCCTGCCAGGCCTTGCTAATTAATCCCAGTGTGGCAGGGAGTTGAAAGCAGAACTTTTCATGACTGCTCGGCTCCCAGCCACAAGATGGCAGGAGAACATCAGAAACCCAAACTGTCCCGAGGAAGCCTTTCTCAGCTAGTGACACATGACCGGCTTGCTCCTCGGGGTGGGTTACCGTATGGGAAGACCCTTTTCTTTTCTATTTTTCTTGGTAAAAGCCATGTGAGGCTCGCAGTGAAACAAGTGGACACTTGGGAATTGGATCACGAAAGTTACCGGCAGGAACTGGGCCCTGTGATGTACTTTCTTACCTTGACGCTCTGCTGTGACCAGCCCCACTGTGATAAAGGGCGTGAGGAAGAGCCTGGCAGCTATGTGAGTCCAGAAAAAGGGTGTCGTGTGCCACGCTGCCTGTCCCCACTGTCTACCACAGACGCAGGTGCCCCGATACCTCAGTAGCAATGGACTGGAACCTTGGGGAAGTGCCAAGCGGACTCAGAATGCCAGTGTTATCCCTAGTATGGTGACCCAGTGTCCACACTCAGGCAAGGCAAAGCCAACCCTTGGCAGGTGCCAGTCAATTAGAAAACTACTTTCCAGGGAGCTACAGTGAGACCTGGGAGGTGTGGCTGGGGTTTCAGAGTGCTTTCCACAGAGCCTGGCTGTCTGGACCTCTGCACTTCAGCCGGGATCAAGACAACATTGACCTGGAGGGTACTCAGGCAGTGGCTGGAGGGGGAGGCAACCATTCATCAGAGGGACTTTCACGTCACTATGTGGGAATAATGGGTTCCTTCACCCTGGTCCGCTGGGATGAATTTAGCCCTTTCTGAGTATGTCCGAGTGTCCCCGTCACGGCAAGTTAGGGGTCCTGTTTTAGAGGTGACTCATCACACTAGCAGTTGCTGAGGGGTGTGGCCTCTGGACAGCCGGATAGGGGCTTTGACATCTGTAACATGTATGGTGTTTTCGTGGTGGTTTGCACTATGTGATGTAACTCCATGATTGCCTTTCAATCAGGCCGTTCCTGAGACTTCCCCACCTGACGCCTCCCAGGGCTTCATGGGTAGAAAACCGTAGGAGTCACTGCTTACGGGAATGGACTCTAGAGAGAGGAGGGATCCAGTGCGCAGGGGCAGCCATGGTGCAGTCTTAGATTGCTCTAGGACCGAGTACAAAAAGCCTGGATACCAGTCTGGGCTCTGTCAGTGGGAGCGGTTTCTGGAATGGGCATTTTGAGCAAGCCTGAGGCTTTACAAGAGACAGACCCACAGAGGCTAGTGTCCGCTGAGCACAATTTGAGGCGCTTGCATTGTTTCCTTAGCTTTGCTTCTTTAAGATTTAATTTAATTTTATGTGCATTGGTGTTTTGTCTGCACCCGTGTCTGTGTGAGGGCGTGGGATTCCCTGAAACAGACAGTTATGAGCTGGTTGCTGGGAATTGAACTCAGGTCCTCTGGACCATGGGTCTCTGCATCTGTTTCCATCCATTACTAGATGAAGACTCACTGATGACAGTTGAGGTACCAATCTATGAATACAGCAGACTATCATTGGGCATCACTATCTTGACATTTTTCTTGAGTACTGTTGGTTCTATCTTAGGTCTCTGGACCATCCAGCTTCTGCTTCCAGACAGTGTCAGAGGTGGCATGGGTCTCAGGCTGGAGCAGTCATTGGTCAGCTACTCCCACAACCTCTGCACCACCCTCACCCCAGCATATCCTGCCGGCTCCTCAGACTGTAGGTCGAGGTTGTGTGGCTGGGTTGGTGAGCCAATCTCGTTACCAGAAGTCTTGCCTGCTCACAGGAGATGCACAAGAGGCTGTGCATTCGCCATTGCCAGGAGTCTTAAGCTGGGGCCATCCTTGTAGATTTCTCTTGCACCAGCTCTCTACCCCGGAATGCTCACCACCTTTCCAGTTATCTCTTTCAGTGCTCCCTCCTTCCTTCTCCCTCCCCCATGTTCCCTTCCTGTCCTGTCCTCAGTCCACCCACAACATTTCTTCTATTTCCTCTTCCCAGGGAGACCCAACCCCGCCCCCTCCGCCCCCCTTCTGAGCCCTCCTTGTTACTTAGCCTCTCTGGGTCTGTGGATTGTAACATGGTTGCCCTTTACTTTAAGCTAAT
Source organism: Cricetiscus sungorus (assembly GCA_030556225.1). NCBI lineage: Eukaryota > Metazoa > Chordata > Mammalia > Rodentia > Cricetidae > Cricetiscus > Cricetiscus sungorus. Next base: position 3,044,519 of record JANBXA010000731.1, read on the forward strand.
ATCCACTTACAAGCACATTCCACGTTTGTCTTTCTGGGTCTGTGTCACCTCACTCAGGATGATCTTTTTCTAGTACCATCAATTTGCTTACAAATTTCATGATGTCATTGTGTTTAACAGCTGAGTAGTACTCCATTGTGCAACGGCGCCACATTTTCTTTATCCATTCTTCATTTGAGGGACATCTAGGCTGTTTCCATGTTCTAGCTATTTCAAATAAAGCTGCTTTGAACATAGTTGAGTAAGTATTCTTATGGTGTGGTGGAGCTTCCTTTGGGTATGTGTCCAGGAGGGGTATAGTTGAGTCTGGAGGTAGGTTGATTTCCAATTTTCTGAGAAACTGCCATATTGACTTCCAAAGTGGCTGTACAAGTTTGCACTCCCACTAGCAATGTTCCCCTTGCTCCAGATCCTCACCAGCATGAGCTGTCATTTGTGTTTTTGATCTTGGTTATTCTGACAGCTGCTGTAAGATGTTATCTCAGAGTTGTTTTGATTGTTATTTCCCTGATAGCCAAGGATGCTAAACATTTCTTTAATTATATCTCAACCATTTGAGATTTTTCTGTTGAGAATTCTCTGTTTAGAACTGTACCCCATTTTTAAAATTGTACTATTTGGTATTTTAATAGTTCCTTGAGTTCTTTATATATGCTGGAGGTCAGCCCTCTGTGAGATGTGGGGTTGGTGAGGATATTTTCCCATTCTATAGGCTGCCATTTTGTCGTTGGCAGTGCCCTTTGCCTTACAGAAGCTTCTCAGTTTCAGGAGGCTCCATTTATTACTTGTAGTACAGTGTCTGTGCTCTTGGTGTTATTTTTCGTCAGGAAGTTGTCTTCTCTGTCAATGCATCAAGCTTTCTCTTCTATCAGGGTCAGTGTATTTGGATTTATTCTGGGGTCTTTGATCCACTTACACTTGAGTTTTGTGCGTGGTGATAGATGTGGATCTACCTGGATTCTTCTACGTACTTTTGGCTTGTCAAAATCAGGCATCTATATGTGTTTGGACTTATGTCTGGGTTAAGTACCATCGATCCACCTGTCTGGTTTTACGGCGATACCATGCAGTTTTCATTACTATAGGTCTCTAGTACAGCTTGAAGTCGGGGATGGTGATCCCTCCAGATGATCCTTTATTGTACAGTGCTGTTTTGGCTATCCTGGGTTTTTTGTTTTTCCATATAAAGTTGAGTATTGTTCTTTCAAGGTCTGTGAAGAACTGTGCTGGGATTTTGATGGGATTGCATTGAATCTGTGGATTGCTGTTGGTAAGATTGCCATTTTCACTGTGTTGATCCTACTGATCCATGGTCAGGGGAGATCCTTCTATCTTCTGGGTTTTTGGAGAGGAGGGAAGTGAGCTTTGGGGAAGGATGCACTAGGTGAGCTGAGGGTGATGCAGAGTGCCCCAGCAAGTGTTCTGGTCCAGCGTTCTCTCCACAGTGAGGACTCGCCTGGCCTCCTTTAAAAAAGAGACAGACAGCCATTGGCTTCAAGTAACCCTGAGTGAGAGTGGGGATGTGGAAGGAGGGGTGGGTTCTGGGGATGAGACCAGACAGAACCAACCGGTTTAGTCCAGAGGAAGCTTTGGGAGGAGCCTTTATGGCCAGATAAGTGTGCTGTCCCAGAGGAAGGGGGTGCAGAGGAGGCCACACTCAGGGGTTCACTGACTGTGGGAGGGGCTCGCTGGACCACGTGCGACATGTTTCAACCCGATCAGAGGATGATGAAGGCAGCAGAAGTCAGGGTGTAGCTTTGAGGTGACGTGAGGAGAATGTGATCCACATAGTTGGCCAGGCCTTCAGCTTCCTAAGTGAGGAGAACCTTATCGCCTTTATGGGGATATTGGATTTCACCAAGACTGAAGACAGACAGATGCTTCCTCTACGTGCTCTGTTTCCATACAGGTACTGAATCCGTAATAGCTAAATATGATTGTTCCAACCAATTGCTCTGAAAGAAGAAAACACAACAGGGGAATAACCAAACTTCGTGTAGTTTGTGTATGTGTGTGTGTGTGTGTGTGTGTGTGTTTGTGATGTGTGTGTGTATGTGTGTGTAAATGTGTGTCTGTGATGTGTACATGTGTAAATGTAAATGTGTCTGTGTTTGTGATGTGTGTTGGGGTGACGTGTGTATGTGTGTGTGTTTTAATGTGACTGTGATTTATGTGTATATGTGTGTGTAAATATAAATGTGGTGTGTGTTTGTGATGTGTATGAGTTTGTGGTGTGTATGTGGTGTGAGTGTGTGTGTTGATGTGTGTATGTATGTGTGTGTTAATGTGACTGTGGTGTCTGTATATATGTGTGTGTGTGTGTAAATGTGACTGTGGTGTCTATATATATGTGTGTGTGTGTGTGTAAATGTGACTGTGGTGTGTGTGTGTGATGTGTGTATGAGTTTGTGGTGTATATGTGGTGTGAGTGTGTGTTGATGTGTGTATGTATGTGTGTGTTAATGTGACTGTGGTGTCTGTATATATGTGTGTAAATGTGACTGTGGTGTCTGTATATGTGTGTGTGTGATGTGACTGGTGTCTGTGTATATGTGTGTGTGTGTAAATGTGACTGTGGTGTGTGTTTGTGATGTGTGTGTGAGTTTGTGGTGTGAGTGTGTGTGAGGTGTGTGGATCAGATAATTTGGTGGAGATGGCTTTCCCTTTCTCTTTCCTCCTGAGTCCCAAGGATCACGCTCACATCACCAGGCCTTGTAGCAAGTACCTTTGCATACTGAGTGCTCCCACAGGACCCTGGTCCCTGTGTTCTCTGTAATCAGTCATTAGGCTGAACCAGCAGCACACACTGAAAACTGTTTAGCAATTTTCTACATGTGTGCTGTATTTCTTGATAAAAGGAAGGGGGAGTATATGTTGATGAAGACAAGAGGACCTTCCTCAAGTAAAAACTAGTAAAAAAAATATGCATGCCTTAAAAAACAGCTTGATATCTTTGTTTCATGTTGGGTAACCTTTAATTTAAGGCCAATAAACTTGTTTTACATTCCTCAGGAAATTTCCTCAGGAAAGCTGACTATGGATTTAGAAGGAAATTTCCAAGCTGCCTCACATTACCATCTACTAAGTGTGTGTTGAATGCAGTTGATTAAACTTTGGCCTGACTTTAATTTAAACGTGCAACTGTGACAGAGACGAAGGACCCAGCTTGAAACATCTATAGACCTGTTTTCATTCCCTCCAGAAAGAAGTGCTCTTCTAACTGCTTATTCGGGGAGTGGTCAGTTTAGAACAATTTATCAATACTATCAAATTTATGGGATGTGGGTCCTGTGATCTTCTTTAGACTGGACCTCTGATTTCTTCCAAATCCAGCCTGAATGAAGCAGTTAAAGGAACTCTAAGTTGTCAATTAATCCAGAGAGTTTTCAGGTGTGGAATGACACATTGGTTTCCGAGAAAGGTCAGCTTGTGGGGACCCAAACCCCATGTATAGCATGTGAGACTTCTGATCTGAGTTGTCATGACAACCCACTCCCTCTTCAGTGATGTATTTTTGTGATCAACAAGAGAAGAAAATAAAAGGCCCACTCATCTTTTTATGGGCTGTCAAAATACCTACATTCCCAGGGCTTTCCGTCCTTGAAAGGACGGCGAGACCTGATTCTGAATGAGTCCATGCAGAGACCAGTCCCTAGACACTCGTGGGCCCTGGGTGCTCCCGCATTTAAACTATTCCCTCAGCGTCATTGACTATTTCAAACACAGAAGTTTAGAGTCACCTTACCTGAGAAACTAAGCAGAGGCGTGAGAGGCTACGAGGGCTCCAAGTGCCATGCCAGTGTGGGCGCATGAAACATCTCCAGTTTGGGGGGCTCGACGCTTCCTCCTCACGGGTGTCTCATTTGGTGACTCTGCCACCCATTTCCATGGTAGTGTTAGTCCCGTCTGTCTGGGTAGCCTAACACCTTTAAATTGACATCAACCTCATTTCCCCCCCATCACCTTCCTGTTTATAGGCTTACTCCATCTCAAGGTGTGGTTACAGGAAGAACAACAGTCAGACGTAATGTCCTCTGAGCCCCAAATCACACACCATGGGGGCTTTCGTGTCAGACAACTCCAGAAAACTTGGTATTAGCGCACACACCAAATTGCACCAGAGAGGCAGACACAACTTCCCCGAAGAGCAATGGCTGTGGCCACAAGGTCTTGAAGTAGCGCATACAGTAATTTGTACCTGAGGTTCCAACAGCCGGACATTTAAATAGATCTAACCAGTGAACAGGGACACACGCCTCTTTCTCAAGATGAGAACTGGAATAAATATTACCGGCCACTCACTTACAAGGCCCATTGCCTGCTGGTCTTCTCCGGAAATGCTACACTAACACTGATTGTAGCGCCCACGCTGTATCTGTTCCATGAATGGGGCGAAGGCCTAGAGACTGAAATAAAGACAAGACAGCGGGTCATTCGTTCAATGGCAATGTCGGAACGCCGAATGCCGAATGGCATTTATTGAAGGGATGGAACGGGCTTAAATACTGACTTAAGCGCAGTGGAAAAATTACAGGAATTTTAGGTTTAGTTTCTCCCCACGAGGTGTGTGTGTGTTGTCACGAGGTGTGTGTTATCAAAACGGGAAGAGTACCAACAAGAGCCTTGGGGCGAGGAGTTCCAGCCCGCAGCTCTAGGCTTGCTCAAGGTTCTCCGGGGGTCCATGCAGGGCCCTACAGCTAGACTTCCATCTTCTCAGCCCCCTTACACTAAGGGTTTTCACAGTTACTCGTCTAAGACTGGATTTCAAAAGAAAACGTGAACACTTTGTTTCTTTCCTGTAGCGGTCAAACAGTAACAAAATGTATCCATCTGGGCTCATTGTCTTCCGGGATCTAAAATCCAGCTGGGAAATAAGAAGGGAGAAACTAGGTCTGAGTGCAGAGGCCCAAGCCTGTGACTCCAGCCTCAGGAGGCTGGCAAATCTGAGGCCAGCCGGGCTACACAGCTAGACCCAGTCACAAAACAGAACAACCCAGTTTTAATCTCTTAGACTTTCAAACTTCTCATTTATTTATTTGAGACAGGGCTTTTCTGTGTAGCCCTGGCTGTCTGGGAACTTACTCTTAGACCAGGCTTGGGGATCCACCCACCTCTGCCTCCCAAACGATGGGATTAAGGTGAGCACAAGCCCTGCCAGCCTCTCCACCGTCTTTAAACAAAGTGCATTTGCTGGTCTCAACCCTTTTGCTCTGTCAGCATTTATCAGAGCTCAGAGTCCTTATTTGTTGTTTTCTGAACAGCAGCTTCTGTAATTGACACTGTTTTTCTATGAGGATTCTTTGAGGTCTGGGTCCAGGATAACTTTCTGGGGAGAGTTTGTGTTTATTCTGATGGCTGCTTACGGTATCACGCCAGGGACTGATGATGCTTGATAGCTACGTACCCTCACGGTCTTGCCTCATTGTCTTACCAGCACGCCACAGGTGTGACTTCTCAGGGAGGGCTTCTTTCTGCACTGATGTCAGCACAGGCTCAGTTTTTCTCAGTCTTCTGCAAAGCAGATCAATTTCATCTTTACCATGGCTCCTTGGGAGCCAGCTTTACGGGTGAAGCGCGTACCTTTCTGTCAATCTCAGACAAGCCTGGGGACTCCTTCCTTCCTTTCTTCCTTCCTTCCTCCCTTCCTTCTTTTCTTTCTTTGAAACAAGCGTTGTTTCTGATTTTCCTGCTTTCTTGTCAGCCCAATGATTCATCCTTAAAATAAAAAATGTATATATTAGTTTTCTGTTTCTTTTTTGTTTTGTTGTCTATCAAATTTAGTTTCTGAGAAATTTTTTTACCCCATTGAACTGAAGTTCTTTAAACGCAAAGCTAGATAATGCAGTCAGTTGCTAAGCAGAGGCTTGCATTTCCCCTAAGATGAACAGAATTGCTATTTTTTAAGGTACATGAGTATACATGTGGGTATGTGCAGATGACTGCAGGTGCCTTCAGATGCCTGGGTTTCAGAGCTCCCGGAGCTGGCTTGCTGTTACAAGTTGGTGCTGGGAAATGAACTCCAGTCCTGTGCAAAAGCAGCAAGAGCTCTTAACTGCTGAGCCATCTCCAGCCCTGGGTGTGGTTTTAAAAGTGTGCTTGTGCCCTTCAGTTTTGCCACACACACACACACACACACACAGGCCCCATGCTGGCCTCAACCTGTTGGTCCTTCTGGCCCAGGACCCAGAGTCCTGGGATTACAGGCGTGTGTGTACTACAGCCAGCTCTTCTTCTTTACTTTCTATTGAGAACAAACTTCCAGTTCAGATGTGAGACCGTGGTGACAGTGCACTGGCTAAGGAGCTAACAGAAAGGAAAGGGAGGGAGGGAGGAGGGACGGGAAGGAGGCGGGCCGGCTCGATTTGCTGCGTGTTGGGGGTGTAAACAGCCCACCGTGTCCATTCAAACTACAGCACAACTGTGTGTACACGAACTGCAATGTCCCAAGTCCCAGCCACAGTAGAATGTCAGGTTCAAGTTGTGGTGGGGGTGGGGGGAGCAACTTAATGCCCAGAGACCAGGGAATGTGCACAAATGAGGGGAAAGCCTCTACCAGACCGGGTTTGGAAGCAGAGGCCAGCTGCCTGGAGTGTAGGAGGCTGCTGTCACAGATTTTCTAGCAATTCAAGAGTTGTAGATCCGTCTTTCAGGTAAAATACTGGCAACAGCATCGGAAAACACCCAAGAGGGCACCGAACAGCCACATGGGGGCAGATTTGGCTGGACACCGCAGCTCTGCGCTGGCTGGGAGGGGCTGGTTTTGGGGGTGGGGTGTCCTGTGGCTCCTTTGGTCCAGGCCAAGTGGTGGGGGTGCTGCTCCTTCTCTCTGGGCCTGTGACCAGGGAAGCAAAGAAGGCTGAGACCTGAGGCAAATTCCTATAAAATGGGAGGGATCTCTCTATCCTGGCAGGTTGTTCTGGGGACAAACTGAGGTGGTGTGTGTGTGTGTGTGTGTGTGTGTGTGTGTGTGTGTGAGTGTGCATGAGTGTGCGTGAGTGTGTGTGAGTGTGTGTGCATGTGTGCGTGTGTGAGTGTGTGTGAGTGTGCATGTGTGTGAGTGTGCATGTGTGTGTGAGTGTGTGTGTGAGTGTGTGTGTGAGTGTGTGCGTGTGTGTGAGTGTGTGTGTGTGTGTGTGAGTGTGTGTGTGCCTGCCTCCTTGAGTGGAACAGCCCTCTTCTTGTGTCAGTCACCGATGAAAGTGGGCACAGGAGCATGAGGCAGAGGGGGTGATCCCTGCAACAGGGCCTCCGTCGACCCAGCCTTTGGTTTGCCTGGCAAATGTTGAAAAAAACCTTCAAAGCCAGACTCTGCCCTCAGAACATAAATGTAGTTGGCTCAAAAATGGAGCCTGGCTATCTTCTATGTTTCAAAAATAACCTTTAAACATTATTTATTTAGCACGTGAATACATCTATAAGGGGGCAAGCCTTCCATGGTGGGCACGTGGAGGTCAGAGGTCAGACACTGTGCAGAAGTCAGTTTCTCATCGGTGTAAGGGCCGAAAGCCACCAGACTTGGCAGAAAGCGTGGCTCTAGGCTGAGCTATCCCGGTGCCCCATCCTTGTGTTAAAGCACCCCTTAGTACAATAGCATTGGAACCCAAATGCTTTCGGTTCATATTGCCACTTAGCCAATCTGGAGCCAGGAGTCTAGGGATGAAGAGCATCCCGAGTCAAGAGCAGGTACATGGAGGAGTCAGGTAAAGCCTGACATAGTGATGACATGGCATCCTCGGAGTCAGGAGACTGCAGGCTCCCAACAGTCAGACTGAGTTCACGAGATTGGACTCGCCTCTGCAGAGCCAATGAATTGCTCAGGTCGGGGTCAGAGCAGACTGTGACAATAAGGCTAGCTGTTCTTACCCCTAATGCCAAAGCAGAACTCAGCTCAACTTATCATCCTCCTAACTTTTTAATAATACACTTATTTTATTTTTCAACGTTACATATCAATCCAAGTTCTCCTTCCCCTCATCCTGCTTCCCCCACCTCCCCCCACCCCACTCCCATCCCCTCCTCAGCTAGGGAATGACCTCCTGTGGTGAATCAAAGGAATCTGTCCCATCACTACCATGAGGCCTGGCCAAGGCCCTTCCCCCTGTCTAGTCTGAGCAATGTATCTCTCCATAGAAAATGGGTTCCAAAAACCCCAGTTCATGTACTAGGGACAGATCCTGGACCCACTGCCAGTGTGGCCCCATAAACTGCCAGGTCCACCCACTGTCACCCGTCCTGTGCAGGTTCCTCAGCTGCCAGTTGGTGAGCCCTCACTAGCTCTGGTCAGCTGTTTCTGTGGGCTTCCCCAGCATGGTCTTGACCCCTTTGCTCATATTGTCACTCGCATCCTCCAATTTTATCTGAGGGAATCACGCCCTGATGGTGCCTGGGCTCCCTGATGCTCTTATATGAATATTTGCCCTCCAGATGAACTACAGGCAGTCAGGGCCACACGCTGGGGAGGCTTTCCAGGGCATGTCATCAGGTCATGCCTGTGGCAGCAAGTGGGAAGCAAGAGGGTAGGAGGTGTAGGTTCTGTTGGAGAGCCAGTGATAACAAAGATTGCCCGGGGTGACACCCACAGGACAACCACTCTGTGCTTTGGTCCACGATGTTCAACAAAGACATTTCACGGTGACAGGTTAGCTGAGAAGACACAGGGAGGCACAGGGCTGGGGAGCAGCACACCCACGCCCGAATGCTGGGGAACGTAGAAGCCAACTCAGAACAAAAGCAAGCACACTCTGTTACACGTCGTGCTCAGCAGCAGGAGGATGTAGGCTCTGGGGTTGGAGTAGCACCATTGGCTGCCAATGGGGAGGACTGTGCTAGGTGTACAACAGTAGTCCCCAAGGAAGCTGAGCCTGCACCTCTTCCCAGTCTTCCCATCCCCCTCATAACCAGGTGTTCGGATGCTTTTATTCACCGTTCTTGGGTTAAGTTTAAATATTGTTCTTCTAGTAGTTGGATTTACTGGAGAGTGGATAATCACCACGTTAAATCATTCACAGAAATAAACAAGAGGTGGTATGTTGGCACATACCTGTAATCACTACTCAGGAGTTACAATGATCAGAAGTTCAAGGCCAACCTTAGCTACATAGTGAGTTCAAGGCCAGCCAGGATTACAAGAGATTTTACATTTAAGATTTTACATTTAAGATTGCCTTAAATGTAAAATCAGAAGATGTCTGCCTTAAAAAATAACCTGGACGTTCAACTGTGTCAAAACTCACCATGCTTCCTCAGCTTCCTATGATAATAAGGCTTAGCTGGAAACCAAGGTCGTGGGAGGAAATGGAGATAGACAGGAGGTCTACAAAGGCCAGGTAAAGGGAAAAGTGTTGGGAAATATTCAACTATGCAAAGACGTGTTGCATTTCTTTAATTATGTGAAGATATATTGCTGTTTTACCTTGCCTGCCTAATGTACCTGATTGGTCTAATATAAAGCTGACAGCCAATAGCGAGGGAGGAAGAACAGGCAGAACTTCTGAGCAGGAAGAGTTAAGCAAGGAGAGAACGTTAGGCTTGAAGAAAGAAAAAGACACCAGGGGCAGCCAGTCACGGAGAAGCAGGAAAGTGGGACACAGTGAAAGAAAGGCAAAAGGCACGGGGCAAACACAGGGGCAGGAACAGGTTAAAAACACACGGGCAGGAACAGGTTAAAAACACACGGGGCAGGAACAGGTTAAAAACACAGGGGCAGGAACAGGTTAAAAACACAGGGGCAGGAACAGGTTAAAAACACAGGGGCAGGAACAGGTTAAAAACACAGGGGCAGGAACAGGTTAAAAACACAGGGGCAGGAACAGGTTAAAAACACAGGGGCAGGAACAGGTTAAAAACACAGCGGGCAGGAAGAGGTTAAAAACGGGGTAGGAAGAGGTTAAAAACGGGGTAGGAAGAGGTTAAAAACGGGGTAGGAAGAGGTTAAACTACATTGAAAAAGCTAGTGGGAAGCCTAAGCTAAGGCTGAGCATTCATAACGGATAATAAATCTCTGTGTCTTTATTTGAGAGCTGGTTGAAGGCCCAAAGAAAATTCCAGCTACAGAAAGACAATGCAAGGGAACTAACTATATCTGAGGTTTAGTGTGTTGTCAAAGTTTCTCTGGGCGACCCACACACATCTGATACCCAACACTGTATGTACGTCCTTGATTTGCCTTACACCGATTTCAAACTTGAAATATTTAACGTTCAAACGTTTCTTATGGCACCAGTTAAGACTCCAAGTCTTTGAGGTAAATGGCATCGTGTGCCTGGTCTCCCATTCCCTACTCTCCCGGTCAGAATGCTCTCAATGAATCCAGACTGTTACATGCACTCTGTAAATGAACACTCAACACGTTTATGGAGAAAAATCTAATGGCTCAGAGCCCAGCCAGTGTTAACACATTCTTTTTACTTTTGCAGGTCTGCACTCCAATGGAACAGACTGCTTAGATTTACAGAAGCATCGATTTCTTTCACAGGATGCTTTTGGGTTTCTTAGACAGTAAGGGGATCTTTGGAGTTTGCGTTGCACCAGGCCCTGGGTAATAACTCTAACCTCTCACAAACCCCCACCTGCATTTGGAACACGGGCACTAGAAGCTGAATTTGAGACCCCGCGACATTATCTACATTGCCAGACTGGAAACTAAAATCAGGTTCGGGTTTCTTATTGGAACAGACAGGGGCGGATCCTAAGGTAGCTAGCAACCCTAGAAGGCAAAATTCCTTTCTTCAGCTTCCCTTGCCAAAGTCAAGCGGAGGTGACGGAGTTGCACTGCCGAAAACCTTGCACGGAGCAAGGGCACCGACCCCGCAGGCTGCCGAGTCCACCTCGTGGCCCAGGTGTGCGCACCAGTGTGTCCCTAAGGCCGCGGCTTTGTTCTCGTGAACGCGGGAGCCCGAACAGCGCGCAGGGGCGGCAGAGTCTCTCTGCTGGCGCCTGCCGTGTCCGCAGCAGCCGGGACAGCGCGCGAACCTCGCCGCCCCGACGCACGGCCCGAGCCCTCCGGCTCTGCGGGAAGGGCCAGCCGGGCAGCCCGGGGAAGCTGCGCTGGCCGAGGCCGCGGCGCGCGGGCCTCAGCTCACCGCGTCCCTCCGCCGACGCGGGCGGCCCCACGCGCCAGCCCCGCATTCCATTTCAAAGCTTACGCACACATACACGTGCGCTGGTAAACAAGCGCGCGAGCCGCCGGGGCCGCGCGTCCCGGGCGAGCCCGAGCATCGCGCCCCCTCCTCCCGCACGTGTCGCCCAGCCCCGCCTGCGGGCTTCTGCGCACCCGGCCCCGCCCCGGCCCCCGGTGCCGCCCCGCGCCCCTCCCGGGACCCGAGGCCCTAGCGCGCGCCGCCCTGGCAGGCTCCGCTCGCCGAGGTGCTGCAAGTTCCCTGCCCGGCGGAGCGTGCGTGCCGCTCGGGTCCGCTGCCTTCCTCCGCGCCCCCTCTCCGCGCGATCGCCCCTGCCCTCCCGCCGTCCGCGGTCTCCCGGAGCGCCCTGGCTCTCCGTCTCCGCCCTCCCCTCCGCCCTCCCCGTTCTACTCGATTGTTTATTATTTGCTGGGGGCGGGGGCGACGGGCGGAGAGGGGGCGTCTGGGGCCCAGAGACTGGCGGCGGCGGCCAGTCAGCGCGCGGCGTGGCTTGACGAGGAAGCGGCGCAGCGAATGGCGACGCGGCGCAGGGCTCCGGGGTCACGCGCGTGTGGAGGCGATGACATCATCTGTTTGCACGCGTCGAACTAGCTTGGTGCAGGGGCGGGCCCGCGCGTCACTTGAGTGACAGGCGGCGCGCACAGCCTCGGGGCCGGAGACCCAGGGTAGGCGGCCTTTGCTGGCGCTTCTGGGCTGCTCGTCTTTTGCGTCCTGGGTCATTATTGCGGGAGCCCTGACTTTTAATCCGCAGAGCCCTGGGGGATCTTGTTTTGAAAGACACATGTGACCACACTGGGTAGACTTTGGTATGCATGCCGCGCGCGGGCCAGGAAAGCACACACGCGCGGTCGTAGAGGCACAGACCGGGAGATAAGGGCTTGTGAAGGTGCTGGTTAGAGCCTAAAACTAAAGAATAAATAAAATAAAATAAAATCAAGCGTGTAGTCAGTCGGCTGCTTTATCACAGTACAACTGTTGCCCGTTTCCAGCTCGGTGTCTGCCCCTGCTGTCAGAGCCGGGGCGCAGTGCACTTTCCTTCCCGAGTTCACACTTTTCCCGCTTCGCCTTGGAATCCGTGGAAAGCGAAGCACGGCCGCGGCTGCGCGTCAGTCCACAGCTCCTGGTGCCTGCGGCGACCTTCGCTGGCCGGCGTTTCCGCGCGCGCTTCCAGCCTCGTCTCGGGTGTTAGCTGGTGTCCGGTTCTAACGAGGAACCACGTAACCAGAGCGGGCTCCGAACCCGGGGCTCCGGCGCGCAGGCCACACGCTGGCCCTGGAGCGGAGAGGGCGCGCGACAGCGCTCCACCGCCGTCCCGGGCCAGCGTGCTGCTGTGACTTCCCGGAGCGAGGGGCACCCAGGTCGGCGGCCGGGCTGCGGGAGCCGGCAGAGCCCCGGCCCGCCCGCCCGCACCCCGCAGCCCCGCGCAGGCGCGACTGAGCGCGCACGCACGGCGGCGCTGGCGCCCCCGCCCCTGCCCTCCCCCTGGGCGGGGACCCGCCCCGCCGTCAGCCTAGGTTGAGGCTCGCTGCGTGTGTCTATAACTTTGTGCTGCTGCCGCGGCCGCCCTGCTCGTGGAAGGGAGGAGGAGGGATGTGCAAGGCGGCGGCGCGCAGGCTGACAGGAGGTTCCTCCCGCGGGCTGCGGCGGCGGCCCGAGCGTCCCCTCGTCGCGGTGCCCAGGGCGCGCTCGGAATCGTGCGTCCTCCCGCCTCGTCCCTGAAGGGAAGGAGCCGAGGTAGGCGCCGGGGCTGTGCGGCGGGGCGGCCGCCTCCCGGTGACTCCGGATCTGTTTCCGAGCTGGGCCAGGCGCTTCCCCTTCCCCCTCCCCGCGACTCGGTGTACTGTCCCCTCTCCCGCCGCGTCTTTAAAGGACTTGAGGGAACGGGGGAACTGTCAAGATGGCAGCAGCGGGAGCCAGGGGGTGATGAGCGTGCTGGTCCGGGGTTTCTGGCAGCCCGAGCGATTTGGCGCTTCCCGACCTGTTGGAAGATTTATGTTCCTCCCACTTGCTTCCTCCCTCCCTCCCGATTCTGGCCGGGCAGGGGGCGGAGGGCCCCGCGGTGGCCGCGCCAGCGGAGTCGGCCCTGTCTCCCTGGTGGAAGTGACCCTGGCCAGTCTGTGCCCAGACCCCCGCGCTCGCCCTGCTGGTCCTCGGGGGGAGGAAGGGACGGGAGGGGTGTGCTGGGAAGCGGGGCGGGGGCGGCGGGGGTGGAGGGGACTCGCAGGGCCCTGGAAGCACAGGAGCCCAGGACTCTGCTGACTTGGGCTGCGCCTGGGCGGGAGGCGCTGAGCGGGCCGGGCCGAGCGAAACATAAACAAACGCACGCCCGCCCGCCGCCGCCGGGGTCTGGACGCTGCCCACTTACAGGCGCAGGCGCCCTCCCGCCGCCCGCCCCCCCGCCCCTCGTCCCCCGCCCCTGCGCCCTCCCCCGGCCCCGCCACCTAGCCCGGGAGAGACCTGCGGATCTGGCGACGCCGCGGGGGAGGGGGCTGCCCCGCGCGCGGCCGTCGATTCGCTTGCGTCTCCCGGGCGGCCTGGCCAGGGGGCGGCGTCTGCTGCGCCAGGTTCGCGGGACGCACGTCCCCAGGTCCGCCCGTTCCCGGAGGCGGCGGCGGCGGTGGCGGCGGCGGCCGAGGAGCCTCGGAGGACCAGGCTCCCGCACAGGATAACCAACTCTCTCTTGGCGCTTCCTAGGCAGCCGGAGCCCGAGCCTTCGCGGCGTCCGATCTTCTCCCGCCGCACCCAGCCTGGGCACCAGAGGACCGCGACAGAGCCCGAGCCGCGGGCGGCGGGCAGGCGGCGAAGATGGCAGAGGCACCGGCCTCCCCGGTCCCGCTCTCTCCGCTGGAAGTGGAGCTGGATCCAGAGTTTGAGCCCCAGAGCCGGCCGCGCTCCTGTACGTGGCCCCTGCAGAGGCCGGAGCTGCAGGCGAGCCCGGCCAAGCCCTCGGGGGAGACGGCCGCAGACTCCATGATCCCCGAGGAGGACGACGATGAAGACGACGAGGACAGCGGCGGCCGAGCCAGCTCGGCCATGGTGATCGGTGGCGGCTTGAGCAGCACGCTGGGCGCTGGGTTACTCCTCGAAGACTCGGCCAGGTTGCTGGCTCCCGGAGGGCTGGACCTCGGTTCCGGGCCAGCGTCCGCTGCGGGCGCGCTGAGCGGGGGCACACAAACGCCGCTGCAGCCTCAGCAGCCGCTGGCACCGCCGCAGCCGGGGGCCGCTGGGGGCTCCGGGCAGCCCAGGAAATGCTCCTCGCGGCGGAATGCCTGGGGGAACCTGTCGTACGCCGACCTGATCACCCGTGCCATCGAGAGCTCCCCGGACAAACGACTCACTTTGTCCCAGATCTACGAGTGGATGGTGCGCTGCGTGCCCTACTTCAAGGATAAGGGCGACAGCAACAGTTCTGCAGGCTGGAAGGTAGGTACCTACCGGGGCTGGCGCCTGGCCGGACCTGCCAGGCGCGCATGGAAGCAAATTCTGCCCGAGCCCTGAGAGAGGGCTGGGGGGGGGGGGTTCTCTTGTGAGACTTGGGGTGGGGGAGGCGGGGCCGGCAGATGGTTCTTTTCTTCACCCCGGAGGAGGAAAGCCAGGGGATGGTGTCAAGAGCGGGAGAAGGAGCATGCCTTGGGCATGCCTAGGTGAGGAGGCTGTAGGCAGGGGACTAAAGAGGTAGGGCTGGGGACCTTTGTACCTGCTGGGACTGCGGTGGGGGGGTAGGTCCTCGGCTAACTTTGGAACAGAGGGAGTGGGAGTGGGTTGCAGCTAGGACAGCGTGGGTGGAGGGAAGGGGCGTGTGTGTGGGGAGTGTTTGGGACTGCGTTCAAGTCAGTGGCAGGAGCGTGGTACTAGCAACCGGAATGTGCATCCTCGGGTCCGACTTGTGCCTGTGGGTGTTGACACCAACAGGCAAATCGATCCCATTAGAAAAAGCAGTGACTGCAGAGTTTTTCCTGGCCAGCTCTCACACCTTTCCTGCGTACACACCCTTATTCGTTAGACTTGTCACTCCAGCAAGCCTGCGGGCAGGTAGCCTCTAAAATGCTCTGGGCCCTGGAACAGGCTAGGCTTGTACTGGCTACACTGCTGCCCGCGTCTTGCGGTGTGGACTCTGGTCTGAGCTTTACCTATGTTCGAGGGAGAGCAGGGTTGATAGAAGGGTTGGGCCATAATGGCTTCTACCTATACATGAGCTGGAGAGACCTGTGTTCCTTTTCAGCCTCTTGGGGCACCCAACACGTGGTAGGGAGAGAGGCGAGGAGAGGCTGTGATGTAATGACTTCCTGTTCCCCGCCGGGCTGCCTGCTCTTCTGGGCAGCGCCAGGCCCGTTCCCCTGTTCCCCTGAAGCGCAGCAGAGTCCCACATCACTGGAGTTGTCGCTTGTGGCTGCCTTTGGTACGCAGTTTTCTTCCTCACATGGCTGTCGTCGTGGAGCTCAGAGACTTCTGGGTTCTAGGTTTTTAGGTGTATGAAGTGAGAACAGTTCATGTTGTGGAGAGTTGAAACAAAGCTTGTGGAAAAGCCTTGCAGATGAAGTGCCGTCTAAGAAGTGTCTTGTGCCCGAGAGGCTTGCTTGGATGGTTTAAAAGCAAATGTGTGCTTTGATACCACTCGGCAAACATGCCTCGTTTCAGATGACTCGAATGCTGATGTTACAAGTCTTATATTTGATCTGATTTTATGGATTTCCAAAGGTTTGACACTAGTGTGAGGTGAGGGTTGCTTGCAGAAGGGGTGCGGCTTCTGTTTCAAAGCAGTGCTAATGTGACAGCCTTGAACACTGCTTTGAAATGGATGCAAGGGGTTGTGCCCGTGGACGTAGTCTGCACGGTGTGTGTAGAACTGGGCAGAGTGCATTTGGGAGTTTGGAATGTCTCAAGAATTTCATACTTGAAACTAAATCCTACATATTTGAATTAGCTATAGCCTATTAGTTAAAGGTTACTTTGTAATAACTAGCGTAGGAAAGGGTTTTTAATCTTTCCTGATGAGTGTCGTGTATGTCTGTGTGTGTGTGTGTGTGTGTGTGTGTGAGAGAGAGAGAGAGAGAAGTGTGAGTGGATGAGAGAGAGAGAGAGAGAGAGAGAGAGAGAGAGAGAGAGAGAGAGAGAGAGTGTAAGTAAAAGGACAACTTTTGTGTGGCTCTCTCCTTTGACCATGTGTATTCTGGGAGTTGAACTCAGACCATGTAGTCTTAGTGGCAATGCCTTCACCCACTGACCCATCTCCCTGGCCCTTTTCTCTCATTTTTAGGATTACAAAAGCAATTTAGTTTGGTAAGGAGTGTTTCTGGCTATTTTGTTTATAGAAATAATACCAGTTTTGTGTGTTTGAATTGTTACTGTTTTTAAGATTTACTTCAGAAAGTGGCTACTGAAAATAACCACGAATTGAGTTTGGTCCTTGTTCATAAAGATTTCAGGGTTTCAGTAGAGCCAAGGGGACATGGTCATACGTGGTTCTATAACTTTTATTTGTCTCAAAGTCTTTTTTCTCCACTGCTTTCTTTGTCTGACTAATGCCATATGAAATACTATAAGTAGAATATTTCAAGGCTTATTATGTGTTTCAGGGTATATGTTTTATAATTATTCTTATTTTAATGCCAAGTATTCAAGTAATCCTTGTCTTCACAAGGAATATAATTTAATTGAAGTTTTTGTAAGTTGACCTTCATCAAAAGAAACAGCCATGTAGGGATGTCCATATCGTCAGTGATGGTGAGAAGACCCTTTGTGTTTTACCCATGGCCAACAGCCAGTCTCTTTGGCTTGGTTGCTGGTTTAGTGGGGTTGGAAGAAGAGGAAAAGGGGAGAAGAGGAAAAGAGTCAGGAGCTAACTGTGACCCTTCTTCTCCACACATGCATCTGACTTTAGGAACTGACTCCTGTAATGAGTAGTCATTTTGGAAACCTGCATTTTTAACCACATTACTTTCATTGTGAGTTACTCTTCAGAATGTTTAGCTTCTAAAAATGTCTAGAATTCAGGCTAACTTGCAGAGATTTGCATACAGGGCACGTATGCAGGGTCTTAAACTTACTTCTCTTGTGGCTTTTTGGGCCAGAACATCATGTGATTTCTCCAGCTAGAATTACCCCTTTAAGATTACAGAATGAAGCTGGGGTGTAATGGTTCACGCCTTTAATCACAGCACTCGGGAAGCAGAGGCAGGCAGTCTCTGAGTTTGAGGCCAGCCTGATCTATTTGGTAAGTTCCCGGACTACTGAGTAGCAAGACTGTCTCGAAAAAGAAAAAGAAAAATTACAGAATTAAAGAATTAAGAAAGAAAGCTGGAATTTAGACTAGTCATTTCCAGCACTGGCTGACTTTTTAGAATCACTGGGAGCGATTGAGAATTTGTCATTTGGCTCATGTGTGACACATCAGCACTTTCTGGCATTGGTTCCTTAGGTGATGCTAGTGTATAGCCAGGATGAGGTTTGCTGATGTCGTTAGAGAAGCATGGAGAGAAAACTATTCGCAGATCACAAGAAGTACAAGGCTAATTCGTAGCTACAGGTCTAGGGGTCTTGGTCTGTGGGCTTTCTCACACACTTTTCTTTAAATTGGTCTTGTAAAACGTTGCATTTCTGAGAGGCACAGTTGCCCAGCCCTCTACAGACACTGGTTATTTAAGCATCAGGAGGAGGGGGTAAGCAAAGTTGTCATATTTGGGTAGCTGTATGCTATGCCATCGATCAGCCTGGTTTCTTAGGAAGACGTAAGTAGCACAAATGGCAAGGTAGCATTTTAACAAAAGAGGAAGCCCTTGCCTAATGCATGCCTTGTCTGGGAGGATGGTGGCTATCTCCAGGCTCCCTGGCCTCCGCAAGGCAGTTAGGAAAAGGCTACTGCTCCTTTATTCAGATTAGGTTTCCTGGAAGGGCGCAGTGGTGGGTCCACTCAGGTCCCCCTGTACTGGGAGACCCCAGGGACTGTGGGGTTCCCTTGCTCCTTATTTACTCCTTTTCCAGAGTACTCGTTTCTTATGGGTTAGGGCAGGGTCACACTAGACAGCCCAGGGTTGTTTCTGTGGGGCACCTACAGTGTAGAGACTTCTGCTTTAGTGCAGAAGGCAAACCTCCCAAGTCGGAGCCTTTCATGGGAAAGTGCTGCCAAGCCAAAAAACAAAACAGAAAAACAAAAGATGAGGGTTAGCCTGCCCTGCCCATCAGGCCTCCAGGGAGGAGCCCCAGACCTGGGGAGACTTCAACATTCTCTATTAAGAAAATGTCATTTTAATTGCAACGTGTTTTTAAAATTTAGTTCTAAATTTCAAAATGACATAGCTGCAATCCCATGTTGGTTTATAATTTTGATATGTGTCCCTTTCTGATACCAAAGGGCCAGTTAAACAGTGTGTGAAGAATCTGTCTTCTTCGTGCCCTTGTTGTTTTGTAATTTCCTCTGGCGGTGCTCTTGGTCAGTGATTCTCAATAGCACACTTCCTCTTTCTACAGCAGCTCTGCACGGGGACTGTTTTCCTCTTTTGCAAAGCTGTGTCATTGACCTATGAGTGAAGAAATTGGACCTTTTAGACATTGATCTTTGACCTCATGTAACAGAAAGACTCTTCAGAAAGAAGCTAAGTGTGTTTTTGTGTGTTTATCCCCTCAGAAAATGAAACTATAGCAGCCTTATTTTTAGGAGACTTTAGGACTGTTCTATTTTAGGGAAATGATACCATAGAACATGTTGAAGATAAACTTTTTAGGGCTTTGCTTCTGATTCGTATTTAAACATACCAGATAGTTTTATCTGGAACATAATGAAAGGGCCTTGTCTACTAAAACAAACAAACAAACAAATAAATAAATAAACAAAAATCATTTACTTGGGTTGGAAAAACAAAAAGACAGCATACATCCACCCAAACCTCTTGATGGTAATGCCTGGTAGGCCCATGCATTTTGGTGAATTTCCTACTTATCCATAGCTGGCAACCTGGAGTGCAGATTTCTAGGGCTGGAGAGAAAAACGGCATTTACTTTAATATCTTTCCTTTGGAAGATAAGCTTGATCCCTTTTCCTGACTTATTTATTTCCTGTATATGCTTCACAAATGAGGGGTCTAGGACCCAGTTTGCCTTATGGCAGCTACAGCAAGAGCTGGGGAGCAGTCATGCAAAAGTGTGTTAATATCCATCGGTGGATAGTAAGCGAATGCAAGGTGGCAGAGTGAAAGCATGTCCTACCCTCTGCCATCGCCTCCCATTTCATTCACCCAGCACATATTTATTAAAAGCGTGCTGTACACAGGGCGTTCTGCCCAGCCGGGATACATACGGTGGTAGTACATGGCAGGTAAAATTCCAGTTCACAGGGCTGTGTGTCCTAGAGGGGAGAGACGGGCTGCTAACAGCTCACTCTTGGCATCTTGCATGTCTGTATTTCTCCTTTTCTCCGTGCCTCTCCCCTGCTGAGGGGCTGTGGCACATGACAGAGGCTCTGGCTCTCTGCAGACCACTCTGAGCTTGCTGTATAGAAGCAAGGGCCTCCGCAGCACGGGGCCTCGAGTTTCAGTCTGTCTGAGAGGAGCCTGAGTCGCCCAAAGTCCGCCTGTCCTGGAGCCACCTGCAGCCCTGCACTGATGCCTGGTGCAGGAGGCCAGGCCTCCGAGGGCGGGACCGAGACAGCTGAGTCATCTGTGCTGCCTTCAGTTAGGCTCCTAACTGAGGGGTCTTAGGTGCGTCCTCTGGGAAGCTGCTGGGCCAGGAGCTGTCCGGTGTGGTTAAAGTGTGTTCGCGGGGGCTTGGGCACCACCGCCCGCCCTGTAGTCCCCTGCTGGCCACTGTGGTTTCACAGCTGCCCTCTTCCAGTTCTGCAAGTGCCTTCTTCATTTGCCCTCTCTGGCTCCTCCTCCTCCCTCTAGGCCGCTCTCACAGGAGCGGCTGGTGCTTCCCCTCCCTCACCAGCGCTCCTGGCTTGCCTTGCTGAAGAAGTCCTCTCAGGGTTCCCTTACCCAGCTCAGGCCACCCACCACCCCTGCCTGGTCCCTCATGTCTGCCCCTGGCTCTCAGATATTCGCAGTGTTAGAGACACGCAGGGACACTAGGAGGTGGCTCTTGGTCCCTTGCGTCCTCAGCCCGTGAGGGTGGCCGTCTTCTGAGATTCTTGTTGCTGAAAGTTGAAACGGTGAGTCAGGGCTGAGCTGTCAGGTGACCTGGGTACTTGCAGGTGTGAAGGTGGCAGCCCTGGCCCTCTTGGCTTTGATGCTGACATGATATGGCGTGAAGGCCGAGTTTCTGGCAGTGTTTGCTTCTTACTCTCAAAGCCCCTGAAAACTACAATTCACACCAGAGTGTGAGGGACGATGGTCCATTAAGGGAAAGACGAGGTAGGCGTGCGGTCTGTGTAGCATTCTGTCTTCAGCATCAGCACACACATCTGGAGAGTCCCACCCTCTCTTGATGGAAGCGAGGCCACTCAGGGAAATGAAGTTGTTTGTAATCTTCTGTACTCTGGGACCTGAGCCTTGAACGCACTGGTTATGTCCCTCTCCTGGGAAATAAGTCACCTGTGAAGGAAGCGGGGCTCACAGTCGTCCCCATGGCCAGCTATTCAGGGCCAGCCTGCAGCTTTTCTGAGCAAGTGGCTTAGAAGGGCCAGGTTCTGATTACATCACTGCCAGAGTCTCAGTAACTTCAGTCATTGTATTCATGGCCTTTCATCCCTTCCTGCTTAGCCCCGTGGAGGGCTGGCTGTTCTGGGTCTGGCCTGCTGGGGAGCAGATGTTGGGCTGGAGGATATTGCAGGCTAGGCTGGTTTATAAGTGTCCTACTTCTCAAGAGCAGTTTGGGCTTCTAATTTTGAGATCGGTTTCCTTTTTTCCTCCTTGGTGCCCGGTGACTATTATGAGATAACATTGCAGAGTGACACACACTACCTTCTCTGGTTGGCCGTGGTCCTTGAAGCAGCTGTGCTATGCTCGGCCCGTGGTGGAGAAGCCGGGTTACCTTGGGGCCCCTCATACTTGAGTTGTGAGATGTACCCTATCTGGTAGTTCGGAAATGATCACACAGCACAGTTGCAGCGGGCCAGGCCAAGGCAGGGATTCTACACCCAGACCGACAGCAAGCACATTTGTTTCCTTCTGGAAGGAGCGGATGACAGGATCCTCGGGGAAGTTTTTGGTAGTTTGTTCACTTCGTTGAAGGCCTGTGCGTATGTGCGTGTGTAGGGAGAATCCATATTGTATTTCTCCTTGCAGTCTGTATAGCTCTTAAGATGGTAATGTAGTTCCTGAAGGCGCTGAGAATCTAAATTGAGAGCCAGCAGAGGGAGTGCACAGGCCCTTCAGCTGATCCGAGTATGTCTTTCTCCTGATGTAAAGAACTCTATAGCGCTCCATAGCTGAATGCTATCATTTGAAAAGACGGGGATTAAAGTCCTAAAAGTCACTTTTTAAAAGAAAACCTTAGTTTCCTAAGACCCATGGTTACTGCTATCTAAAACAGTTACATGAGAACTTTTATATAATTGTCTAAGAGTCTTGCTTTGTATCCTAGGCTGTGCTTAAACTTGCAGTCTTCCTGGCTCAGGTACTGAAGGCTGGGGTCCCTCCTGTCTGCTACTCCCCATGAGTGAGCTTCTAACTACAGAAGCTCTCATTGCCTCTCACTCTTTAGCATATCTATCTGGCCCTGGTATTTATTTGTAGCAATAATCATTTATACCTAATACCAAGGGGCCGGGAGATGGCTTAATTGTAAACGCTTACCATGCAGGCATGAAGACTGTTTGGTCCTCAAGAGTCCATGTAAAGCTGGCATAGTCGTCTGGGAAGATGGCATGGGTGAGAGCTCGGGCTCTCTAGCAGGAGGATCTGAGTTCAAATCCCAGCAGAAGGCCAGGACACGGCTGCCTGTGCCCCTAAACCAAGGGCTCCCTGGCCTTCATAGTGTGCACAGGATAACTGCCACACCCCCAGCGTTTGATGTGTGTTCAGGAGCACAATGCCTGACCCCGGTGTGTGGTGAGCACTTGCAACCTCAGCAATGCCAGGTAGAGGCGGGCAGATGTAGGGACCTCTGGCCGGGCAGCCCAGCCCTCACAGGGCAGCCAGTCACATGCCAACAAACAAGATAGGAAAAAGCAGACAGGGTACATCTGAAAACAACTCTGGCCACCTTGTACATGTACATACACGGTGAAGATGTATGCCTAACGTAAATCTTTTGTAGATCATGCTGAAAGCCGTAGAATGTTCTGTTTTAGTACTGTTTGGATTGTGGTACTCTGATATTTTCTGAGCTTTCCCAGAGTCCTGTGGACCTGAACATTATTTCTAGTTGCATTTTGTTAGTTAGGGATCTGGGGAGACTGTTAACTGAGCCTCATAATAACTGTGGTGCTGTAATTTGTCATCCCCCAGTGTTTTGCCCCCCCCCTCCCCCTGTGATAATAGTTTTATTTAGATTTGGTGATCGTGGTGGTCTGAGTCATGCATTTTCACAATCCGTGCCTACCTGGGACGTCAGAGTGTGACCTTGGTGGAAACAAGGTAATTGTGACTTGCTGAGCACCAACTACTTAACTGTGTGCTTTTGTTTTTCATTTATTAATGTTTACCATTGATCCTACAAGGTGAATAAATCCCGGGAGAAGGACATGGTTGAAGATTACTGAAAGTAATTTCTTTGGGATTAAGACCTAGCCTAGCTTTGAGGCTCTTGCTCTTTCTTTTATGCTCTCCGAGTGTGCGTGGGATTCAGTAATTCAAAAGTTAAACAGCGACCACTTGGCAGTATTTGCATACTGTTTGTGTTCTTTTACCTAAATCACCGGTGGTGGTCACGTTAATCCCACAGAGTGCTACTGACCACGTATCTTTGGAGCCGTGGCTGATGGCACCTAATAACTCTCTCCCATTGCTGCGAAGGGACCGTGACCAAGTTATCTTACAGAATAACGCCGTTAATGACTTAAGGCCACAGAGAGTCCCCCATAACCAGCCTGGCAGCAGACAGGCAGGAATGGCGCAAGAGAGCTTACATCTTGGGACATAACTACAAGACAAAGCCAGCGCTAACTGGGAAGGGCATAGGCTTTTGAAGCCTCAAAGGCCACCGCAGTGATACACCTTTAGCAAGGCCACACCTCCTAATCCTTCCCAAACAGTTCCACCAACTGGGCACCAAGCATTTGTATACATACCTACATACATACATACATACATACATACATACATGCATACCAGAGCCTATGGGGCCATTCTCTTTTGCCTGCACAGCTGCTGAGGAGTGAAGATGGGCCATGGTTTAGCTGCTTTCCCTGGATATTTTCATGGACTAAAAAACTCCAGGAATCTGTACATGCCTGAGCCTTCAGTGTGAGGACGAGAAAACTTGAGACCTGTACTTTGTATCTGTAGATTTGACGGTTTTGCCTTAAGGTTCATTGTGGGTCACATACAGAGTGTACTGTTTAGAGACATTGAGCGATAGATACATAGCGTGTAGGACTGCTTCTCCTTCTGAGGGACCTCTGCCTCTACACAACAGGACACCTGTGCGGGGACTGGTGACAGCACTGTCCCAGGAAAAAGCAGGTTTTAAGGGGGGAAAAAGAAAGAAGTTTACAAGTTCCTGGCAGAAGTTTGGCTTCAGAATCAGATTTCATAATTAAAGGTATTAACAATGTTTTTCTGAGGAGGTTGACTCTTTGCAGTGCAGTTATTAGTGGGTTTGGAGGCAGCCTGCCAAGGGAGAGACAGAGCTGTTACATAATGCACACTGCCAGTCAGGTTAGGTTTATCTCTACTGACAGTCGGCCGCTTTTGTCTTCAAGTACTGTGACGGAGCAGATCCCAAAGCGCTGGTTTCAGTTGGTCATGTGGTACTCTGTGATGTCGCGTGGTTCTCTGTTATGCTAGAGGGAGCTTAGGCTGGGCCCTCACAGTCGAGGTAGATGAGTGGCATCTGGAGAGTTTCCAGGGGCTAGACTGAGCCCCTTTGATAAGTGTGAGTGCACGGGTTAGTTCTGCCTGATAACTTGGGTGGGGCGGAGGGCGGAGGGCAGCTGAGGTGGCAGGTGGCAGTGCCCATGCTCGCCTTTTAAGAGAGGGTGCAACTCTGGGTGTAAAGGGGACATAAACTTACATTCACTTGAGGTTGTTGAGTGTCTTGGGAGCCGGTGTTGTGCACAGATGGAGGGCTGGGGTCTGTCAGTGCCAGGGTGCTCTCCTAGTAGGCAAACAACAGAAAAGCGCGGAGTGGAAGTATTCCCCTAGGTCAGTCAAACCTCAGAGTTGCTTCCCCACCCCCTCCCACACAGTATTTTATTAAATTTAAAACTGGTATTCTTTCGTTTTTAAAGCATCCTGCTTGCCACCTTCTCTTGATCTTTCATTTTAGTTCTTCTTAATGTTACTTATATTCATTAGGCGTTTTTTAATATGAGGTTATAATAATTTTCTTCCTTGTTATAATAGTTTTCCAAAGTAAAGTACTTTGTCCTAGATGTCTCCATTTGAACTTTTGGGGTGGGTGTGCATGAGTGTGTGTGAGTGTGTGTGTGTGTGTGAGAGAGAGAGAGAGAGAGAGAGAGAGAGAGAGAGAGAGAGAGAGAGAGAGAGAGAGAGAGAGAGGGAGAGGGAGAGGGAGAGGGAGAGAGAGAGAGAGAGGGAGAGGGAGAGGGAGAGAGAGAGAGAGAGGGAGAGGGAGAGAGAGAGAGAGGGAGAGGGAGACAGAGAGAGAGAGAGAGAGAGAGGGAGAGGGAGAGAGAGAGAGAGAGAGAGAGAGAGGGAGAGAGAGAGAGGGAGAGAGAGAGGGAGAGGGAGACAGAGAGAGAGAGAGAGAGAGAGAGAGAGAGAGAGAGAGAGAGAGAGAGAGAGAGAGAGAGAGAGAGAGAGAGAGAGGAGAGGGAGACAGAGAGAGAGAGAGAGAGAGAGGGAGAGAGAGAGAGAGAGAGAGAGAGAGACAGAGAGAGAGAGAGAGAGAGAGAGAGAGAGAGAGAGAGAGAGAGAGGGTCAGGGTCTTAGTATGCTGTTCAATCTGGCTTCGAGTTGAGACCCTGCTCCTACAGCTTCCTGAGTGCTGACATTAGAGGCCTGTACCACCACTCCCAAGTTCTATTTGAACTTTTCATAATATATTCACACTGCAAAAATTCCTCAGTTAAAACGGTTATTGTTGCCATAGTCCTTAGCACTCATTCCTTTAGCTAGCTGTTTTGGGCGTTCAAGCCAATGTTCATTTCCAAATTAAGAATTTGCATGATGTCTCTCACTTTTCATACTTTTTCATTGGGCTGTTTTTTTGTTTTGTTTTGTTTTTGTTTGTTTGGACTGCCTTTACTTGTTCTTTTTCTGCATAGCCCCATCAACAGCGTTACTTTGCTATACATCAGTATACGTTTTGTGCAAATAAATAATAGCCCACAGGCTAACACAGTTTGAAGCAAGTCATTGCTGAGTGAAATTGAAGCTGTGAGTTACAGCATTTGTCTGAATTTTTTGAGGAAAAACAGGGAGGTAACCCAGGAAACAGGCCTGGAGGAGCAGGCAACTGAAAGCACCCTGGTCCTGATGTTTTCAGAGTGGTTCTTCCCTCAGACGTTCTGGGTGCAGTGGTTAACGTACTGCCGTTCTTAGCTCAGGTAGCTGACTTGTTGGATGAGCTGGTATACTGTTTCTTAAAATTAGTGTCCTAGATCAGGCCTTCTATCTCCACCCAAACCAGTAAAGATAAGTTTACAGCCTCTTGCTGAATGGGTGTGTGTCCTCTGCTGAACTGATCTATCTCAGTCAGTCCTAGTTGGTGTCTTCCTTGGCAGGAATGACCCTTAGATGGGAAGGCCCTGATTTTTGTCTGTATTTTAGCTTTATCACACTCAGTTGCTAAGGTAATATTTGGCTCTCGACTTGGGTTGGTAGGTGTTCTTTGAAAGGTGGGGAAGAGATTTATTCCAATAACCTCATAAAATCAGAGACTGCTTCTAGTTATGGGACAAAGTTATAAGTTCAAGAATTTTTATATATTTTTTTTGGGAAAATATTAGATCAGGTGCATCTTTCATGTAGCCCAGAGAAACAAGCCTGAGCTGGTCTCTGAAGATGTCCTGGGCCTGATTGTTAAGGCAGCCCGTGGCAGATGCTGATGTGCTCACTTATGGACACCCATCCTGAGTCAGTGAGGCACTGTGTGTTAAGCTAGGGAGGCCATCTTGTGTTAGTGGAAACTAGTGACTTCTAAAATAGCTTTGAAAGATTACCAACTACATTTTTAAATTAAAAAATTGCAATTCTCATTTGACCTATTTGTTATAACCAGATCTTAACTGATCAACCTGTTTTGCTTTTCCATGAAGTAAAAATATGCCTAGAATTTTGTTCGTTATTGGTCTTGGTTTTTGGAGACAGGATCTAACTCTGTTGGGCTGGCCTTGAACTTGCTGGTGGTCCTCCTGCCTGGGCTTTCCAAGTGTGTTAGGTTACAGGCATGACTACACCTGGGGTTTGGATTTGGCCTATGGATGTGACTTGCCCCAAAACTCCTTGCTTTTCCAGTTGACCTGGTGTCTTGTTCTTGGAATAATGATATTTTTAGGCTCAAACAAGATCATAAATCTGACAAAAGACATTTCCTTGCTTGTTATGTCATGCATTTTTATTGCTGGAGAAAAAAATACATTGATTTTATTTTTTATATCACATGATTTTACAACTTAGGAAACCTATTTGTCAGAGTGTTGCTGGGTGACCATTTGAACTACCCAGTGCTTGCAGAGTTCTTAAATCTATCTCCCCTCCCCCAAAAAAAAAAACTGTTTTGCTGAGTGGGATAATTTATTGTTCTGGCACATGGCTCCAAGGTTGAACCTTCAGATAATTTGCAAAAAGCTCAAACTCCTTTGCCTCCAGTTTGTGACTCTTAGCTCTTCTGGGGAAAGTACACCTTGTTATGGAAGGGTTTCCTGATAGGCTCTTGGACAGTTACCAAGTCTTTGGCAAATGAGGACACACTTTAGCTGTGTTTTAGAATCAGCCAGAGAGCCTTAGGAACAACGGATAGGAATGTTACAACCTCCAGCTGTGCGACCTCAGCATCTGTAGTTTTTAATCTTCCCTCATGGCTGTAATGTGTAGCCAGGGTTGAGAACCATGGTCTTAGAGGTTGTCTGTGGAAGTCATTGGCTAGACCCCTTTACCCTCCCTTGTCTGTGGGAAGATTACAAGATAGAGTTTGCCCCCTGGGAGCTCTGGGTGAAGAGGGATGTGCAGAGCTGATTTAAGGCTCTTGACACAAGGTATCATTCCTTAACAAGCTGTGTTTAACTCCAATCTCTTCTTTCTTTTGTATAATTGTTAAGTGGCTTAAAGTTCTCACCTCCCGCTTGTTTTTCTAGGCTCTGTCGGACCTACTTACCTTAACTTAGACACCTGCAGGGACTTGTAAGGGAAGACGGTACTATTTGGAAACATTGTATAAGACTTGGAAATTGAGAAGCATTAACTTGTTTCTTTTGAGAAGCATTAACTAGTTTCTTTTGAGAAGTGTTGTTAACTTGTTTCTTTTGAGAAGCATTAACTTGTTTCTTTTGAGAAGCATTAACTTGTTTCTTTTGAGAAGTGTTAACTTGTTTCTTTTGAGAAGCATTAACTAGTTTCTTTTGAGAAGCCTTAACTAATTTCTTTTGAGAAGCGTTAACTTGTTTCTTTTGAGAAGTGTTAACTTGTTTCTTTTGAGAAGCATTAACTAGTTTCTTTTGAGAAGCTTTAACTTGTTTCTTTTGAGAAGTGTTGTTAACTTGTTTCTTTTGAGAAGTGTTAACTTGTTTCTTTTGAGAAGCATTAACTAGTTTCTTTTGAGAAGCTTTAACTTGTTTCTTTTGAGAAGTGTTGTTAACTTGTTTCTTTTGAGAAGCCTCCTGCAGTATAGCTTTGGTCTCTGCCACACTGTCACTGAGCTGTTGGCTGCCATAGTGTGGTTCTCAGACCAACAGTGCTGACATCACATAGGCACGTGTTGGGAATTCAGATCCCCAGGCTCATCCCAGAGTCACTAACTCAGAAATTCTGGACAGCAGTGTGTGTTTTAACAAACCCTTTGGCAGTGCTGCTGCAAGCCGAGGTTTCAGAACTAGGCTTTAAAAAAAAATATTTTTAAGATTTTTGGGGTAAGTTTTGCTTGCATATGTATGGGTACCGCATGCCTTACTGGCAGAGGTGAGAGGGGGTTGTCAGATGCCCTGGAACTGGAGCTATAGATGGTTGTGAGCTGTCAGGTGGGTTCTGGGAATTGAACCTATGTCCTCTGGAGGAACAGCCAACTTTTATTAACTGCTGAGACATTCCTCCAGCCTCAGAAAGTCTTCTGAAGTCATTTGCTAAATGCATAGAATGCTTGTGATGACTAAGAAATCAGAATTATAATTCTCATGCCACTTTGGTTTATGAATCCTGGCATAGGAAAAAATGAATAGACCTCATGTGATAAGAGTCAGTGGATTGCAGCAAAGTCGGGGCCCCTCCAGTGTTGTAGACCAATCTTTGTTTCCTTGTATCTTTCTACAAAGGCAGGGGCCAGCCTCCTTCACAGTTAGGGGAACAAAGGAGACTACTAGGGTGAATAAAGAAAACCAGTGAGCGTCCTGGGATAGATTACGTGTTCTAAGGGCTTGTTTTAGATTGGGTTCTGGTTGTTTAATGGTCTTCCTTATTTGTTTGTTTTCTTGCCTTTGGGGAAATGTCCCCAGTTTGAAGACCAGCCTGAGGCCAGGGAGTGGCCTCTGACTCATCCCCAGACTGCCAAGAGATGTGTGGGAGAATGATAAGATTAAAATGTGCTGGGTGTAATCAGGGAGAGAAGGGAGAGGGGCAGCTCTGGCGATGAAGTCAGGAATGAGCAGGTGACATCTGTCTTGGCTCAGGATCCTAAATGGTGCCTGGCCTACTTCACAAGGTGAAGCCAGGGGTAGATGGGATTTATTGCTGCCTCCCAGTATCATTGGATTTGTGGTCCATTAAGCAGGGCCTCCTCGTCAGCCATATTAGACATAGCGGATGGCTTTACGGGTATAAATAGTGAGGGAACAGTGGGGTGGGCAGCACTAGAAGTTTATTTCAGGGTCTCTTCCTTAGCAGCTGCTTCAGAATGTTGCGTGGCATTCGTAAACACTTAGTTTGAAACATTGTGAGGGAAACTATCCATACTAGTTGGGGTTATAAATCGCTCTGTGTTCCTAGCATGCATACCAGGTCTGGTAGCCCTGGGGATCCTGACCTTGAGTGCTGACCTTCCAGATGGCAGTGCTCTGGGCTTCCTTAGGGAGTGGGGAGGGCTGGCAGACCTCTCTCCAGACTCCTCAGGGTCCTTGAAGGTCAAGAAGATGGTGTTTGGTGTTGGAACACCGTCAGGAGGACAGGCATGGGAGAGGCTTTTATCTGAGCTACCTTTGAGGGGTCTTCAGTGGTGGGTTCTGAACACGGTCAGAAGCATTTGTGTCTGACTCCAGGTGAGTCTAGGGGCACCTAAAGGTCAGAAGTCTGTAGCTGGCGGGAACCTGCAGTGCTTGGAACGGTGGTGATTTCCTTCCAAAGTTACCGCTGCTCACAGAAGAACGTGTAAACATGGCTTCCCAAAACACAGACCTCGGTTGGCGTGTTTTGAGAACAAGAAAAATCAATGTGTTTTGAAAGGTCTGGCACCAAGGATTCATTTACTAAGGAATTAGTTTCCTTCCATCAAAAACACCAGGCTCATAAGAGAACGCTTGCCTGGCAGTAGTGCAGAAGGTTGGCTCGGTCCCAGTGGGACCCTGAGACCTTGGTTCCCATGGACTTATCTGAAGATGGCCATGAAGGAAGTTATCTACTCATGCCTGGTTTTGAGAAGATCCCTGAGTCCCTGCTTCTAAGTGCTCCGAGGCTGTAGAGCGCCACACCATTTATGTAGCGACAACACCATCATAACCCTTCAGTCTGAGTGGGTGTGAGTGGGTGTGGACGCACAGTCACAGGCTTTCAGGTCGTCCATCGTCCCCATGATGGTAACTCAAAGGACCTGTCATCCAGCACCTCATAGTGTGCTAGTGTAAAGAGCTCCCTGACTCTTCTTCCAGATGCAGCCTGAGGAAGAATAGAGAAACAAGCCTGGAGACATCGGAAGTGGGGTGTCTTTCTACTCTGACAAAACTCCAGAGTCAGGAATTTATCCAAGCTTCAGAGACTCTGATTTCTCAAGTATTGACCTTAGGGTAACTGTCTGAGACCCGCCATGGGTGGTCTTTTGTATCGTAATTCTTCTTCTGGTTTACAAGAAGAGAAAGTGGGTCTGCAGGGTGCGCTGTCACTTTCAGAGCCCATCAGGAGAAGAGTCTGGGTGTTAGGGTGTGGACAAGTGTCCACACGGAATACAGGCTTTCGGCCATGTCATCCGGGGACGTGTGGTCAATTATTTTTAGGCCTGGCAGTCTCCAGCACACTCATTTTCCTCGAGGCTTCAGTGCAGATGCAAGTGATGGAAGAAGGCTGGCCTGGTCATCTCTGCAGGTTCAGAAATGGGGCGGAGAGAGAATTTCACTCCAGATTGCGTCAACACGTGCTCTTGGTGGCGTCCTCGTTCCCTCTCCCTTCACTCCCCTACCCTCCACCTGCCCTCTCCTTCCTCTTCTCTTCCGTGCAGGAGAGACCTATGTATGCCTGGACACCTTGCACAAAAGGCGATGGGACACTTAACGCCATTAGGTCTAGCTCTTTCTCGTTCTCTTCTTTGGGTTCTCCTGACATTTCGGGTCAGGACCTTGTGGGTGGTGACGGAGAGAGACCATGGTGATTCCTGGCTGATGGTCCCATATACATTCCTTGGCAGAAGCTGAAGGGTTGATTAGAGCTGTGCGACTTTAACAAACTATTAGGGGCAACGGCTGGGTTTAGGAAAGTTAACCCATTATGTAATTTCTTCAAAGAACATTGTCAGACGACACATGTGTGCTCAGAGTTAGGTGCCCCACTTTGTAATTAACGTGCAAGTCCAACTTCCAGCCTCTGTTGTGGAATCATTGAACCTAAAGCATTGTGCTTCCCCCATGCTGGGAAGAAGAGGAAGCTGAATTATTTTGTGGCTTTTGGGAATAGATAATACTAGTAAGGTCTGTTTTCAAAGATTACCTTTCAAGGCGTTTAGAGTTAGGAGTCAAGATGGGGAAAGCATCCTTTCTACAACCTAAATCTCACAGAGCCCTGGTGTTGGGTGGGTGACGGGAGGAAGAAAGGGAATGGGGGTTGTTTGTGCCACCTTTCCCCTACTGTCCTTCTTCCTGTGAGAAATCACCTACAGCTTAACTGCCAACGCGTAGTTAAAGGAACATGGGTGTCTGGTATTTCTCACCTGTGTGAACAAAGCGTCTCTGTCTGTCTGAGATCGAGAGAGAAATCTTTCCCAATATAATATATAGGTCCAAAGAAAAGCCCTAAAACAGCGCAAGCTAATTTTGGAATGTTGTATAAATAAGAGCTTCGACAATTATACAGGAGCAAGTAAGTTTTGCAGCTTCCCTAACCCTCACGGAAAAGGAGAAACAGCGTCTTCCCCTGTTGGGTGAGGAGGGAAGCAAGTACCCGGTAGCCTCCTGTAACTGGGATGTCCGGCATCTTGCTTTTCTGATGGAAGCAGGCCCCAGGGAGCGTGAGTGCAGGTGAAGGTGAAGGGCTGCACCAAGGCACCGTCAGGGTTTCTTAGGACGACACGTCTGCAGATCTTTGTGTCAACTTAGAAAATTCAGAAACCTTTCGCGCAGCCTCGGAAGTGGTAGAACTTTAAAAAAGAAAAAAAAAATGGTATGCTTTGTAAGTAAAACAGGAATGCCGTAAAGATCTAAGAGAAAACAGCCATTTGCCAAATGATAATGTGTGGGTCCCGCTTTCGCCCCTCAGTGTCTGTTGCAGAGGTGAGCACCCCTGGGGAGCACCACAGTGTCTGTTGCAGAGGTGAGCACCCCTGGGGAGCACCAGCGGTGAGTTCTTTTGTTTTTTAGGGCAACCTTGTTGTTTAGCTTTCTCCCAATGCCTTACATTCAAGTAGGAGGTGGGAAGCCCAGCCTGACTCAGAAGGGTCGCACACAGGCCAGGGTTAGAGGTGCCCCAGGACCTTTGTTTTGACTCTGAGGGCACCAAGCGTCTTCACACCTGGAGTTCTGACATCCCACCCATCTCAACTGGCCCTGTCCTCTGGTTTCTGGGAGGACTGCTCTGAGAAGCAATTTATGTTAAATTATTGATGAAACCCTGAGCTGCGCATGGGTGCCAGCTGCCATCGACTTGCCCCTCCCCAGCCCCCACTTGGAAATTGAAACCCAGAGATGTGAGGACCTTGTGTGAAACCACACAGCGAGTCCGCTCCTAACTGTTGATTGATTAGCTGGGCACCAGCCGTTTTTACTCATTTGAGACGGTGCCACACTCCATGGTCTTGAGATAGCCCGCCTGTCTTGTGACGATGCCTGTGTCTGTCAGGACCCCAATCTCGTTGCAGACATCACCACCCTGTTCCCTTGGGAAGAACAAGACTCTCACTCCACAGTGTGGAGGCATAGCATAAAATGTACCCGAGGGAGGATTTGATCTGGACCACCAAGTGCTGGCTTCAGACCTGTTAGACCCTGAGGAATTCTTGCCTGGTGTCAACTCTATTCCTGGATGATGGGGGCCTGGATGTCTAAGTGGCTGTATCTTCAGGGTCGGAGAGGACTGCTGAGCGGGATGATTTCTGGAGTACCTGCGCCTGAGGTGTGGGCACAATGGCTGCTTACTGTTGTGCCTACCAGGAGTCCCTTATTGCTAAGAACCAAACCGGCCGGGACCTCACTTTGTTGGAAGAGTAAGGCCCCTGCTTACAATTGCAAAGTGTTTCTAAAAGGGAAAGGGGAAAGGGAGTCTTGAGATACCTAGTCTCAGCTCACAAGGTTTCCAAGGTTACATAGATTTCACAGAGTACAAAGTTTCTTTACAAGGTCATCATGGATCAAAGCCAATAGTAACTGTCA
Source organism: Cricetiscus sungorus (assembly GCA_030556225.1). Taxonomy (NCBI): domain Eukaryota; kingdom Metazoa; phylum Chordata; class Mammalia; order Rodentia; family Cricetidae; genus Cricetiscus; species Cricetiscus sungorus. The sequence continues at coordinate 3,077,648 of JANBXA010000731.1, forward strand.
TCCGTTTAGGCAAGACTGATTAGCACACCTGCAAGGGGGGGGTGTCTTTTTTTTTTTTATGATCAACAGGCTCAGTGTCCTTGTTCTCAAGATAACGGGGCAGGGAGGATGCTGGTGGGCTCGGGCTTTCTTTTTTATCTCCTGAGAACAGCATGTGGGCTCTGGTCCTGTACTTTGCAGTAGGGAGTTAAATACTGGCCTACTGGCTGGAATTCCTGTTCTCTCTAGTTTTTCCTTCTTGCCATAAGCAAGAAGTATAAAATGTATACATTTTAGTTACTAATTTTCCATCACATCTACTAGAGTACCTGTACCTGAGATGTAGACAATGGCGTGGATTAGTAGTTTTAACTGGTAGCTCTTTGCCACAAAGGAAAATTTGCAGTTCTTCGGATCTGAGAATTTGATCCCCAGAAACAACTTTCTGTAACTCTTAAGTCTGATTGCTAATGCTAAGCTCTTCTTAGACACTGGAGAAGTTCGTCATTTTTGTGAACTGGGGGATTTCTTTTCCTTTGCTTTTTTTGCCCAAGTGCAGCCTTGCCACTTCTAGTCATGTTGTACTAGGAGGGATTTCAGACTTAACCGTGATTACTAAGAGACTTGTGGCAAACACGATGTCTAATGCTGTGGTGAGTTAAATCCATGTACGCTTGGAAGAATCAGTGACAGTGTATCAGATTGTCTGCATTAACTCCTGTGGGCGGTTTTGGTAGTTCCACATGTGGCTGACCGTTCTGGTCCCTCGGTAGGAACTGGTGACATTGCTATTGATTTCTGTAGCCCGACTCAGGTCAAGGCCAAAGGAGAATGTCCATCCATGTCCAGGGTTCTCATGAGTTGGTTACTGGGGACAGGATGTGAGAGTTTGGTGCCTGGGCCACAGCTATGGCCATTCATCTGTCCAGTTCACTAACATGCAGGACGGTGTGGGATGGTTACAGACTCAGAAATAGGCTTTGTTTTTTGTTTGCTTGTTTTCCCTTATAGAGATAGGGCCTCACTTTGCTGTCTAGGCTGTCCTTAATCTCCTGCATCCAAGTGATGCTCCTGTCCTCCTGCATCCAAGTGATGCTCCTGTCTCAGCTTCCAGAGTAGCTGAGGCCACTTTGTTCAACTTTGCCTTTTCTTAAAAATACAGACTCTCACTATGTAACCCTGGCTGGCTTGGAACTCACCATATGCAGAGCAGGCTAGCCTCACACTCACAGAGATCTTCTGCCTGCCTCCACTTTGTGAATGCTATAATTAAAAGTGTGCCCTCTGTACCCAGCCTGCTTTGCGTTCTGACTAATGCAGTCTTATGAATGGCAGGCCTCTGCAGTGTCGGCAAGGTTTCTTGGGAAACTGCTCTCATCTTGACTAGAAAGAGGGCAGTCATATTGAGTTATCCATTGTGACATGTCTCATTGCCTACATTTATTATTTTTTACCTCTAATAATAAAATTCCTGACAACACAGTGTAGTGGTTTTTTGGTTTGTTTGTTTGTCTGTTTGTTTTTGTTGTTGTTGAGAGCATTACAGTGATGAGAAAATTTCCACAGAACCTTCCCAACTCCCAGAGAAATGGTGCTAAGAGCACAGACCTGCTTGGTGACCGTGATACTGGAAACTGGGTGTTCCCGTCCATTCACTTTGGCTCTGCTATTGGTTTGTGTGACCGGGAAAGAATACCAACTCTGCTTCTAATCCGATAACCCAGCTCATCCCTGACAGAAGCCCTTTAACAGGAGGCAGAAGGCATGAGTCTTGCTCTGGTTCGTACAGATGAAGTTGAAGCATATTGCCTGCACAGAGTCCCTAAGCCAGGCCCATTTGAAATGAGAAGCTGGGTCCCCGATCTGTGTTGTGGTTCTTGCTTGGCAGTTATCTTTGCCAGAATGGTCAAACCCTGAAGAATCTTGGCTAGCTTACTGTCCCAGCTTTTGGAGAACAGAGGTTTCCCTCTTGGGGTTTACCTTCTGCTGGAAACCCTTACAACCAAAGCCTCAAAGGTTTCAGGCCACTAGACCTGTGCATACACACTCAGTGTGGTGTGGAGTGTGTGTGTGTGTGTGTGTGTGTGTGTGTGTGTTTATGGACCTTTCACTCTGCAAGAGACTATATGCTACCCCCCCGCCCCCCGTTGGCACTTCAGCAGAATGAGGCTGGCTGCCTTTCCCGAGACAGCTGGGAGCCTCTCAAGGTGTGCCCATGCATTTCTCCTTCCAGAGATGCATTTCACCTCTTATTAGAGTGCTTAGTGGCTATTCAGGCCACATTAAGAAAAGCTATCATTGTTATTGTGTTAGCCTGTAGCCTCTCTGGTTTTAGTCAAATGAAAATCCAAACGGCTTTCAGTACACATTGGGCTCAGTTTCATCTAAACTCCAGAGGCGGCGGCTGCAGAGCCCAGGCTTCGGTGCCCTTTGTATGGCTGCTGCCCTCGTGCCTTCTGGGCTGTGTAGCAGAAAGACGAGGGGCAGGTGTCCAGCTTTCATCTCATCCCCTCTCCATTTTCTTGGCAGCTTTACTCAAACACCGACAGAGTTCTGCCACCCCTGGGTGGGCCTGACCCATGCACGAAAAGCAAAGACGGGTTTCCAAGGTTGTGTTGATTTCAAACTTAATTTGCTGATGCCTCTTCTTGTGCCACAATGGCAACTTGGGAAAATACTTTCTGCTAAGTGACAAAGCCGAATGGTCAAGAACTATGTTACTCTTTAGTTAGGTTAACGGGTTTGTCTGTGGGTAACAAAGCAGGATCTGCTTTGAGTGACAAGTTTTTCAGTGGCAGCGTGGCCTTCCCTTGCAGAGATTTTTCTTTAAGACTCTGTGAGGAAAACATTGATGTAGCAGATGCGATTCTCATTGTAAGAACTTGGTTTCTAAGGTAGTGATCCAGTTCATTTGAGCACTCATTCCTCTGTGGTGTACATATTTTCCTTGTAATCCCTTTTCTGGCATCCCAGGAATTTGACTGGGTGTGTATGAATTTAGACATCAGTGCCTGGGCCTTAACAGATGAAGCAGCTTGTGTGGATCAGGGAGGAAGCTGCTAACAGGTGGGCACACAGCAGAGCTAGAAGAATTTGGGAGGAACACACACGCACGCACACACACACGCACGCATGCACACACACACGCACACATGCACGCACACACGCGCACACACACACACGCACGCACATGCACACATGCACACACGCACACACACGCACGCACGCGCACACATGCACATACGCACACACACACACGCACACACACACACGCACACACACAAACACGCACACACACACATGCACACACGCACACACGCACGCACACACACACGCACACACACACATGCACACACGCGCACACACACACGCACGCACGCACACACACGCACACACACGCACGCACGCACACACACACACGCACACGCACGCACGCACGCGCACACACATGCACACACGCACACACACACGCACACACACGCACGCACGCACACACACACGCATGCACACACACGCACGCACGCGCACACACGCACACACGCACATGCGCACACACACGCACACACATGCACACACGCACACACACACGCACAGAGGGAGGAGAGAGAGAGTTGTACATTTGCTCTTAGAGTGAAAGCTGTGCTTGGCTTGAGCCGTGACTCTCTCCTCTCTGTTGTAGACCAGAATGTGTTCCTGTAGGCAGACAAGGCATTGCTTAAGGTAGTGCTTGTCAGCTTTGACGTTGTCAACAGAAACCCTTGGTGAAATGTTCATTTCTCTGAGGTTATCTGTACTTGGTTGATTTGCTGATAGTACATTTGGTTCTGGAACCCGGAACTTTTCCTTTTTTGCCCACCCTTGTTGCATTGTCCGTGGGGCGCTCGCACTCCTGCACTCATGCTGGTTGGGACCAGTGTTTTCAGACTCCTGACGCACAGAGCACAGAAGCCTCCGGGTCTCCCTTTCCCCTCCAGCTTTTCTCAGTACAGCTGAGGGCTGTCCTTGCTAAGGGCTGCTGTTTAAGGTGGAGCGAAGACTGTGTCTCATAGCTTAAGATTCTTAAGCTATTTTAACAGAGAGAAAGGCTCTAAGTTCACGGTCTGCTCACCTGTTGCATTGCGGCGACCCCCAAGAATGTGTTGTGTTGTTTTTAAACTGATAAATTCAGTAAAGTCAAAGATAATGCCCTTTAAAGCAAATTATTTTAAACTGTTCATATTCATTGTATAGTCTATGGAAACTGAGGCAGGTTTGTGAGTTCAAGGCCAGTCCATAAGTCCAATTTCCAGTCAGTCTGGGCTACAGTGTGAAACTTTCTCTCAAAGGAAAAAAAAGTTGTTTTTTTTTTTTTGTAAATTTCTCAGCACCTGGCTTGTTCCTTTTGCTAGTTTATTTATTCATTTGCACTGACTGGATGTAGGTGGGGTTCCTTCCCCCCCCACTAAACTGTATGAAAAATTAAGATCTATAAAATGATAAATTGAGGTTGTTGAACAATTAGCTGTCTTTAATGAACTGTTACATTTTATAATTTTTAATGAATGGGTTATCATATTATTTTAGAAATTCAATTATAGATAACTTTACAAGCAGGGGCTGAGAAGCAGCTTTGCACATCAGACAGCTTGTCTCTGTTGTGCTATGCTGCAGAGCCCAGCTGGCTGGGAAACAGTAGGCCCTGGGGACGAGACACAGAGCAGCTTGGCTGGGCCTTGCCCTCACTCCAGAGCCTCAGTGGGGAGGCTTTAGCCCGACTTTCTGCTATTTGGGGATTATTTTCTGAAGGGCAGGGCCAGGAGGAAGGGGGTAAACAGAGTCTGCTGATCACCATAGTGTGTTCTGGTGTGGTGTGGAAAAGAGAGGTTACCTGCAGT